>WSTH01001315.1:0-13307 GCA_019616345.1 Ceratobasidium sp. 395
AGTTGGGTTGAGGGCGCCATTTTGGGGTGGTGGTGGGTGGAGAAGTGGGTGTGGAGAGGTGGGAGGCGTGGAGATCTAAGGTACGGTGGCGATCGCGAGTGCAGGAAGATGCGGTGGAGGAGACGATGTCGGGTTAGGTCCATTGGTATTAGGCGCCGGGACAAATATTGATTTAGGGTCGATTTAGGGAGTTGTTTACGCGCACGTGATCGTTTTGCTGGATGGCTGAAACGACCACCTTGTTTTTTCTGGGCTCGTACCTTGGCTCCTTTGCTTTTTTGCTGCATTCTGGACTGCGGACGAGAGTGGACCCCCTTGATTTTTTCGCTTTGTGCTATCTCGTATTTAGCAAGGTCTAGAACGCTCGCCGTGGACCTCACTTGAGCTGGCACGCAATTAAAAGTCTCTATGTCCCCCATACAACGTGGCTCCTGACACCTTATTTCCGAATCACTTCTAGTCTCGCGTATTCTTCTCATCTTTGTTCAGAGCAATTGTGCACGAGGTCGTAGTGACGCGCGACAAATGAAAGCTCTAAGGCTTCCGACATTTATACGGTATACGATCTATGTCGGATCTATCTATATACAGTATTAGGAAACGTCGCTCGAGTATCTATTATCGCTAAGAACACTCAAGGCTATTATCGTTGATATACGGAACCTGGAGACCGAATCCAGTAGCTCAAAAGTTGTTGCGCTTGGATGTGTTAATACGAACTCTGTCTCGTCGAAAGTGCCCTCATTCAATTAACCCCGTCTAATTGGCCCCGTTGATATGGGCATTTGAATGGTCCGAATAAACATGCATTGAGAAGCGAGTAATGCATGATCTTGCGTCAACCTGTGGATTTTTTCTCGGTCCGGGCAACATGCCAGAGAAGTTTCCTCCCCAACAAATCGACAACTAACAGGGTGGGCATTAGCTGGCATTGCTAGGTACAACCGCGACTAGGCAACTATTTGAGTTAAAGCATGTTCTTCCCGTCGAGGTTGCCCTCACTGACGAAACGTCGATCGCCCATCTCTATACGCCTAGAGACCGTTTGGACGTTGATACGAAGGAACACGGGTGCTCTGAATGCGGCCGTTTTAAGACCTGCCTTTCGAGTTACAGTCATGCGTTCCTACCTTTTTTGGACGACAGCATGCGATTGTGATGACTGTATTCTTTTCACACAAGAATTATGTTTGTTCGTTCGCTGATAACTTGGGGTTTATTATGTATATATGCGTGAATCGAGCGGTCTAGGCGAATTACAACACTGTTTTTATCGATGATGTAGAACTGCCATGTTGGCCTCGAGTGGAGGTAATGACTGCTACATCTCAGCTAGATGTACCTGGATCGCGTCGGGTTTTCAGTATATCGTGTGCTCCTGGCATACATGTACGAAATAACCAACACAGCTCCAGCGGCTGCTGACTCATCACGGTTTGACATGTGGCTAACCCTATTCAAACTTGATCACCACCACGCTTTCTGAGATCTATTTTGCTTGAGGTAAGCAGAACTCGGAACCATCTGAATGAAGCCATGTATAAAACTGGGTTTGGCCCAGTGTAGCCACATTTCAGACACACCCATAAACACAACATTGGGCCATTTTATTCCTTCCGGCCGATTGAACATGAGCAACCAATTTCCGCGCGGTGGCGAAGTTCCAAAATCCTTTCATGGAGCGTGGGATGGCCCATCGAAGATTGTAATCGGCATTGACATAGGGACAACGCAAAGTGGTGTCGCCTTTGCATACTTACAAAACGGTACGTTTTATATGAATCTCACACAACGATCTGTCATAGTCTTCTAATAATCTTATATAGGCGCAGAGCGGAAGATCCACAGGGTTACTCAGTGGCCGGGCCAAGAATCTCATAATCAGAATGGCAAAATACCTACAGTGGTTTGGTATGACGCCGATAAAAAGGCGAGTTAAAATAGTTGCCTCATGCATAGTCACGTCACCTTTGTCACCGACAAGCAGGCCGTATCTTTTGGCGCAGAGGCGTTGACTCATCAGGCAGAGGAGGAGGCGGAAGATCATGGGTGGCAACTTGCTAAACACTTCAAGCTCCATTTACACCCGGCCGATCTAACAGCTAAACATGGCCTAGAGCTTGACCGTAAGTTGGCTTTTACAGCCTTTAGCGCCTTGTTCCTCAGTGATATGTGTGTAGCGCTTCCCGCTGGAGTGTCGTTGTCACAAATTTATACCGACTTTCTTGGGTATTTACTCAAGCAAACTCAAACTTACTTCGAAGATCATATATTGGACGGAAAGCTTATTTGGAAGACCTACGAGCCAACCATGGAAGTCGTCATTGCTCACCCAAATGGTTGGGGGGTTCGAGAACAAGCCTACCTTCGAGCAGCTGCGGTGGCCGCTAAATTCGTAGGTGCCAACGATGCGAAGACTCGAGTTCATTTTGTGAGTGAAGCTGAAGCATCCGTTCACTATTGCATATTTTATACAGATCTTGGGAGCCAATTAACCGTGAGTTAAGGCTATTCATACGTGGCTTATGCACTTCACTTCTCTGTAATCTTGCAGGTGGGAGTAACGTTTGCTGTCTGCGATGCTGGTGGATCAACTGTGGATACAACAGTTTACTCAGTCAAAGGCACTGCTCCGCTTCAACTGACGGAAACACGTGCATCAGCTTGTGGGCAGCATGTGACTTTGGGGGCTCAATTCTGTGCTCACGGGCGCCTGATTTAATTAGGTGTACAAGCCGGTGCCATTTTTGTCGATGCGGCGGCCAAAAAGTATCTTCAAGACGTACTTCGAAATGCAGGTCTTTCTTCCGAAGATGTGGAAGAATATGTAGCTCGTGGAGTCAAGGACTTTGAGGGTAATACGAAGAGAGCCTTTCGTGATACAACTGTCGATCACAGTGTCGAGATTGCTGGACACCGGTTCAACAACCCAGCCATCCGCGCTCGACGTGGCCGTATGAATGTATCTGGGTAAGCGTTAGGCCTGTTCCTACGGAAGCTAATACTGAACGTAGTATGTTTCAGCCCTACTGTAGGAGCACTGTTTGAGTACTGTTTGACACGGATCATGCAGAGCGTCGAATCTCAGCTCGACTCGTCCACTACTTCAGTAGGTAGAATGAGCTTTAATACAACGTATACTATGTAACGCTTGGCTTTCTTCCAAACAGTATATTCTGTTGGTGGGAGGATTTGGAGAAAGTTTGTATCTCCGCGAACAAATGAAAGCTCGCTTTGAGCCGCGAGGGTGTCAAATTACAATTACCAGTAATGAAACGTCAGTACGAGATAACCGTATCTACCTGAACTAAAACAATATCCCAAACCAGATCAAAAGCCGTTGCAGACGGTGCGCTCATCTGGTTTTGTTCCAGTAGTGTTGTAAAGCGTGTCCCTCGGTTCTCCTACGGGATTGAGATACTCGTTCCTTTCGACTCAAAGCTTCTGGCTCATCGCCGACGTAAAACGGTAATTTGGCCGAGTGGACAGCTCGCGAAAGGTGGATGGTCACAGATTATTGATAAAGTAAGCCTGTTTTTGAAAGCTTGTGGGCGTTATCGCAAGGTTTTACTGCTATATACAGGGTGTCCCTGTCGACTGCGACGCACTGACCCGCCGACCATACTATCGCGAATATTCCAGTGCAAATCCGAACCTAAACAACTTTAACGAAACAATATGGTGTTATTCTCTGGCAGGGTCACCAGAATGGATGAGGTTCAAAACTGGTTTGTAGCGAGACTTGGGATCATCTATTTGGCCTTATATCTGAATTCGATCTAAAACACAGGCTCCCTAATGCCAGGATTTCAAGCGGTTTGTAGTATTACGGCCAACTTGAACAACTTGCGTAACATCCTGCAAACACATAGAACCAATAGTGGCGCATGCTATTGGAGCTTGAGCTTCAACGTTTGTATCTACTTCGGCCGTACCGAGCTTCAGGCCTTCCTCGAATGGGTGGAAAACGTGCGTATGCTCAAACAAAGATATGACCCCGAGATTGTATGTTGCTGATTGGATCTGCCTACTAGGGGGCGACACGCACAGGACCTGTTCAACTTATCACATCTTCCAACTAGTTTCTTAACAAGAAGGTTACATACGATATTACCTTATGCACCGAGGAAGGATTGTCTAGGCGTAGTTAACGATTGTTTTATGTTGAAAGTCTGTGAAATGTTATATGGTTTCGATTGTTCAATTAAGAGCCTATGACTTTAGTCACGAAAAGATCTATTTAGATAACATTTAACCGCTATTCATTCGTTGTGTTCAAACGTGGCTTTATATTTGCAGAATTCCGTAAATATGGTTCATGGGAGCTATATGCTGTAGGAGGCTTCTTAGTAAAGCTTACTCGCAGGTTGAGATCGGTTAAGGCATAGCGTGGGAGAACAATAACATGTATAATTCGCCCTTGGGGACGGTAAGGCGCTAGCAGGGCATCCACGTGGTGATCAGGTAGTTCCTTTCTTCGGTCAGCCACCACCCCTTGCCCAGACTAGCCACGAGAGAACCATGGTGGATCTCGTCTCTCAAGCCAGTACCAATAAGCTATTATCGCAAGACGAATGCCTCGAGATTGAGTCTAAACCGTCAAGCCTGCCTCTAGAACAGTCTAGCCAGCGGCAACCTCGTAAACCAAAAGTTCATATTTTGTAGGTTCAGCTTCTTTTGTTTTTAAAATCGTACTCCTAATGTCGCATGAACCTAAGGCTACTAGGCCCTAGCGGATCTGGTAAATCCTCAGTATGTTTCAGCTTAATCGAACGAACCAATGCTAATATTTATCCTTATGACAGCTTAGCAATCTCGTTTGCGACGCCCAAGTACCCGTGGCCGCTCCAGGATCGGGACGGTGCACCGACAGCTTTTGGCATAAATCATTTACTCTAGCGGATCATGAAATTAGAGTAGTCGATTCACCCGGGTTTGACACTTCAACGTCTAATAATCAGGAGGTCTTGTCGAAGCTCGTACGTTATCTTATGAAAATGTAAGTATCTACCATCAAATGTGTTCAAGCGTCTAGCCAACTCGCCAACAGTCATGAACGAAACTTCGTCATCGCCGGGGCTATATATCTACATCCGGAAGCCAGCGATCTCAATTGCAGTCACCTCAAGCAAAACATAAACGCCCTAAAGAGGCTATTTGGGACTCGGTGGCTGCCGCGCCTCAAAATTGCGGTTATACCAACGGAGAGCCAAACAGATGTTGACCCAAATTTACTCAACTCCCTAAAAGACCCTTCATCTCCTTTCCACGCCGTCCACGCAGAAGGGACTGAAATACTGGCCATGCCACTCCGTGCGGAGAGTATTCAAGATGTTGTCGCTGGATATACCCTGCTACCCCGTCAATCTCCCCGAATCCAGTTGCAAATGCTGGACAATGAGATTAGAAATCTAGATTCATACATCAGGAGCATGCTCAATCCGGCCTCTGTTCGAACTTCATCAGGTCGACTATCCCACTCCCACCGGAACACGAATCGCAGCTCCGATCGCTCCATCGAAAATGACCTAACGGAAGCCAAGGAGAAGTCTCAGTATCTAGAGCTTGCTTTGAACGAGCTTGAGGCGGAGGCCAAACATCTTCGCGACCAGCTTGAGCAGACTCGATCCGAGTACGCATCTCTCCGCTCCGAGCTTCAGCTTAACGACAACATGGAGCAAAGTCGAATTGTTCAATCTCTCAAGGACCTTAATCGCTGTATCGAAGACTTGGGAAGATCCATAGCAGAGCATATAGTCGATAGTTACATTCCAGGTTATGCCAACGACGAAACCACACTCAAGGCGGTAAACTTATCCCAAATCAAAGCACAGTTTTACCACCACGAAGGAAGGCACTCGTTGGTAGTATCTTCAAACGGGGACGGAATGCCGACAGAGGATTTTTTCGACCTTGCTGTTCGATCCATCTTATGCAAATTTCTCTATGAGAACATATTTCTCCCCTTTCACCCAACCTTATTGGGTGACCCTCGAAATGAGTTCATGAACGAGCTTTACCGAGAGGTTCGATCTCAAAGTGAGCCGCCATATTATTAGCTTTCTCACTCTGAATTTTCTCTCATTGTAGACCACCAAACCACCGCTTCTAAATGGAGGGCAAGCTCATTCTTGGCGTTTTCCAAAGACAGTGCTACGGTCCGCGATCAACATGTTCGTGGGTATGTGGAAAATATCAAGACACAAGATTTGGCCACATTATTCGTGGGCTTCTTTGGAGAAAAAGTAAACATCTTGCTGACAGACTCACACGACAGAGAAATCGAGAGACTTGTAGGGCTTGCTTGGGACTGGAATTATACTTTGAAGGGAAGTGTCATCATGTTGGGGGACTACCAGCCTACCATCTATGATAGCGGCGTACCATTCGACCCTACCTGTATGGCAAATTTTGAGCCGAAAAAAGGACTAAAAGAAGCGCCCGATACCGCACTGTGTACCATCGGGTTGGGCTTAACAACATCCTGCTCAAGGACCGGGGGGAATGTTTTGGGTAGTGCTGTTGTATGCAAAGCTCCTGTTGTCACCGAGCACATATACGACGAAGACTGATGCTTACACTCAACGTTTGTACATGTAATTTGAAATGGATGAACTGGGCTGGAGATAGTTGCAACCAATTTGATAGTAGCTCATTCGGAGTTCTTTATTGCACAAAAATCCTGCACAAAAATCCATTTATCGTTCGGTCCGCTCTCGCGCCTTGGTTAGCGATACGAATGATCCTTCTCTCCGCTTATGATCAGAAATAGGTTGTAAAGCCTCTCATTACACCGTACTTTATTATAACTCAGGGCCACTGGGTGTATCTCAAACGTATGAGACGCATATACGTACCTTTTTGGCCTCTACTATCCCTGAAAGTTCAGCCTTTTCCTTTTTGTTGAGGCACCGAGTCTGGTTTTCAACAGTGTTGCATACTCAAAGTCGACTTGATCAACTTTAGTGGCATATTAGAATCAAGAACCGGCTAAAACGAAGGGAAGTACTGGAGGTTAGACTATTACGTTTGTATTCGGTTTGGTGGAGCCGAGCTCAAAGCATAAGTAGAGTGGGAAAATGATACGAGCTTGCTCGTGCATGCTAGAATGTGAAGATGGGAAGTTATGCCTTATAAGCCGACGACACGCAAGGATGAAGATTTGGTCCCGAGCTGGGATCACGTGGTACGCGTTGGCAGCGCGTTGGTCGGGGGACCACGACCATCTGGTACTGTAGTACTGCCCAGCGCCATGCATCGCTGTTTTCTCTACCCACCGTCCCCCGCGGCAAGTCCTACCGGCTCTTGCGCATGCGCTTCGGGGGATTGAACCTGTCACACACCGGCGCAATAATCATGCTTGTTCGGCGCCGTCAACCAGGCTTTCGCATGTACGTCATTTGGGCACGTGAGACTATATGAATGGTGGGTGGCTGTCCGGCCACGAGGGAAAGCCACCATCTACTCTGCTGCCTCCAATCGTTGAACCCTCGAACAAACAAGTCGGGTTGGACCATTCGGGGTAAGGAGAAACCTCCTTGAGGCTCCTCTTGGCTTGCTAAGTTCTATTGCATTTTTTAGAAAGCCACAATCTTTATGTCGTCTCTAAACGGATCGATCAATGCTGTCCCAAAACCGTTTCACGGAGCATGGGAGGGGAAGAGTAAAATCGTCATTGGGATAGATATTGGGACAACCCAAAGCGGAGTTGCCTTCGCGTTTTTACAGAAAGGTTTGTTATTCGGGGTGTTATTTAGAACAGCTCTCATATATGCTTCCGACCATTTTAAAGGCGTGGACCAGGCTATCCACCGGGTCACACAGTGGCCAGGGCAGGAGGCGCAACATCAGCAGAGCAAAATTCCTACTCTGGTCTGGTACGATCTCAATGGCAAGGTATCTCGAACATAAACGTTTAGACGATTAGGTACTAATAAGCGTCTGATACTAGGCTGTTTCGTTTGGAGCCGAAGCTTTATCGCACAAGGCCAAAGAAGATGCCGAGGACAACGACTGGCAACTCGCCAAACATTTCAAGTTACATCTGCATCCCATCGACATGAAAGCCAAACATGGTCTCAAACTCGACCGTAAGTCCAACCAAAAGCTTTTTTGGATGATGGATAAAGTGTTCTTCCAGCTTTACCCAACGGCGTATCTCTCCGACAAATCTATGTGGACTTCTTGAGGTATCTCCTTAAGCATACGCGAGCATTCTTCGAGGATCGAATCGTAGACGGGTCCTTAATTTGGGAAAGCTACCAGCCTGAGATGGAGGTTGTGATTGCTCACCCAAATGGCTGGGGTGTACGCGAGCAGGCGTTCCTTCGAGCTGTGGCTATTGAGGCAGGATTGACCCTCGCTTCTTCCCCACATAGGATTCGATTTGTGACTGAGGCGGAGGCGTCGGTACATTTCTGTATCTATCATACTAACCTTGGAAGTCGCCTCCAAGTACGTAGTAACTTTCAGCTTCAATTTACACCTTGCTCTGACAAGTTTACGTATAGCCGGGTGCTAAATTTGCCGTGTGTGACGCTGGAGGGTCGACGGTAGACACTACGGTATACTCGGTCATCGCGGCTCGTCCAGTACTGAAGATAGAGGAAGCTCGAGCCTCGGCTTGTAAGCCATCTGCATTTAAATATTCTAATTCTGGAACGTATTGACCCTATCTTCGCAGGCGTTCAAGCGGGGGCGATTTTTGTTGATGCTGCGATGGAAAAGTACCTCGAGAGTGTCTTGAAGAATGCATCATTGGGCCGAGAAGATATACAAGACTATACAGCTCGGGGAGTCAAGGATTTCGAAAGCGTTGCAAAGCGAAACTTCCGTGACGCAACTGAAGATAAGATGATTGAGATTGCCGGTCCACGTTTCAATAATGCATCGATTAGAGCCCGTCGTGGTAGAATGACCATACCTGGGTAAGTCTTAATTGATACAAATTTTATATATCTCATAGTTTCTTTTAGGGCAACTGTTAAATCATTCTTTGACGTTTGTCTCGATGAGATTATAGCGAGTGTGGACCAACAAATGCAAGGAAACAACGTCTCGGTACGTAACACTACTGATCCTTTATACTTGCCAATTTATCCCACTCAACCTAGTATATGCTACTTGTTGGGGGGTTTGGAGATAGTCCTTTCCTCCGGCAGGAGTTTAGAACACGATATGAACCACAAGGCTGCCAAGTCACCCTTACGAACGACTCAACGTAAGTCGTATCAGATTAGGATATATCCATCTAATCTGACACTTACTTCGTTAATGACCAAGTTCCAAAGCGGTCGCTGACGGCGCAGTGATATGGAACGTCACCAGCAGTGTCGTTGGTCGTGCACCTCGGTCATCGGTTGGAGTTGAAGTGGTTAGGCGATATAACCCCTTATTCCCTGAATTCGTTGGGCGTGTAACCCACGTTTCTCCCTCCGGTTGTACGAACGTGGACGGAGGATGGTCTCAAATTGTAGCCAAGGTACGTATTGTGGGTTCATGCATGATGTAATATGTCAACTGGATGTCCAGGGAATCGCACTGGATGCCGAAGCGGTAACTCGAGAGGGATTTTCGCGACTATATTCGACACCAAGTCCGCGTCTTGGGGACTTCGAAGTGACTCTTATGTCATATTCTAAAGAGGGAAACCCAAACTGGCTGCGAGACAAAGAAGGTTCTCATATTTTTATGCGAACCTCATAAAAATGTACTAATATCTTGGCAAAGGCGGCCTTCTCAGCGGTTTTCAGGAGTCTTGCACCATTACTGCTGACTTGAACAAACTTAGCGGCGCTCTGGAGCCCCGCATTGGTATCCAAGGCAAGATGTATTGGCGCCTGTCATTTGACGTTTGCATTCGGTTTGGTGGGACTGAGTGGGAAGCTTTTCTGGAATGGGAAGAAGATGTATGTACGCTATCAAAAGTTATAGTTAATGACTTACCAATATTTCTAGGGGGCCACTCGTACCGGAGAAGCTACTATCATACCGGAAGAATTGATTTGATGGGGAATCGACCGTATTGTTGACTAAATGCTATTGAGCTACGAGGATGGCGTCTTGGATAGATGCGCGTATAGGGTCACCTTGTATACTTGACAGAATCTCTATTCTATGAAACATGAATCACATTTTGAGAAGCGACGGCAAGAAACTAGCTAGACCCTCCAATACATCATGTTTTAGGGCAAAAGCTGAGAAGTCCGTTGTATAGGTGGTGCGACTCCATTTTAGGGAAGGAGAAAGACTCGGTAATCAATGTGATCCGGATAAGAGTGTAGCTGCCAAATGATGTCTGGTGCTCGCATCGATAAGCTGCTACAAGCGAGTTAGACTATATTGAACTATTATTCACTTTAGCAAGAAGTATGTGGCTATGCACTAATTTATTGTCTAAAAGTGGATACCTTCTTCATAACAAGCTTACACACCTTAATTGCTAGCTGAGTAGCTTAAAACCAGCTCTTTGCGAGCCCTCCTCGAGGCAGTTCGGGAACCAACAGTCTGGCCATACGTCTGAACCAAGTTACGCCAGTCCTCCGCTTTAAGCGCTGGTGTGCCAACGCCACTTTCGGCTGACACCACATGCCGACACGAGTATCGTCACGTGCTAGCCACTATATCTCCACCAGTTGTTCGCCAATATGAACTTCCTCAAGCGGTTATCATTTGGTGGCAGTTTATCTCTACCACAAATCACCGGAGCCGACCCGGAAGCCTCGCCTTGTCCAGATGCTGAGTCTCACGAATCCACTCGACCACCAGGTCGCTCAAAGCGTAGTCGACCCAAAAGTACCATAATTCTGTGAGTTTATGGTCCACCGGTTTTTTCCACATATTTACACTGGACTAGTATCTTAGGACGCTCTGGATCCGGGAAAACGTTTGTATGTACCAGTAGATAATAATCTTGGTCACTATCCTAACTCTACACTCTAGTTCATTGAGACAGCTTGTTCGGCCAAGGGAGGCCTTGAAGACGGCATATCAATTGAAAGCACGACGGGCGTCACATCTCGTCATTTCGAGGATGGCAAAAATACATTCAAGCTAATTGATACTCCTGGTTTTGATAATATTGCCATGAGCAATCATGAAGCCTTTGCGAAACTTGCCGACTACTTGCTGCACGAGTAAGTCTTTATGTTTAGATTAGTATCTTATCAAAATAGTGATAGGCGTATAGAACCAGAGTTGAGGTCGGTATTTCGGGCATCATTTACATCCATCGTGCGGGGGACTCGCTAAACAGCAGAGCGCTCAAGCAAAACATGGACGTGATATCTGACGTCTTTCTTGGCGAATCCGGCCTGTCACGACTCGCCATCGTAGTGGTGCCCGAGCCTGGGATAGATAACTCTGCTTCCCTCCGGGCAGCGTCCCGCTCAAACATATTTCAAGAAGCGCGTGCCAAAGGCGCCAAGATCTTGGGGGCTAGGCTACACCAAAGAAATATCGACCAAATCTTAATGCCTTACGTCTCTCAAGATCTAGTGCTACTTCATATACAACAAATGGCTATCCGTGATCCAGACATCATTCCCCGAGCATTAATCGAGGAGCGGCTGGGCTATTACGAACCGGAATCTATAAAGCGACTTGTCGACCAGCAAGTCGAGCAACGTTTAATTCCTCACGCGGACCAATTACGCTCTCTCGAAACGACGCTCAATGATAAAGAGTCGAAATTGCTACAATCCTCTCGCACTCATGATCAAATCAAGCAAGAATTGACGAAGAATCGAGAAGAAGTCTTAGCCCTTCGCCAACAACTTCAACGATCCCAAGGGGAATCCGAGTCGCTGCTATCACAACTCCAAGACCATAAGGGCTACGTGGAAGACATCCGCTCACTCCAAGCGGCGCTTAGAGAGACGGAATCGAAACTTTCAAGCTGCTCACAGGCTTATAAGCAGACTAAACAACAGCTTACCACAAGCCGGGAAGAGTCAATGGGGTTACGCCAACAGCTCCAACAGACTCAAAATGAATACGCCTCCCTACGTTCACAGATTCAACTCCAAGAAAATACGGAACAAAGCGATATAGTTCAGTGGCTGAAAGACCTAAACCGGGATATCGACGATATCAGCCGCTCGATCTCAGAGCATCTATTTGACAACTACGTGCAAAAAATGTTCGACAAAGAACCAAGCGATGTGACTGCTCTGAACGCCCGACACTTGCCCGAACTGAAGGCACTACTTGGTCATACTGATGAACGATCGTCGCTTATCGCAGCGTCAGAGGATGTAGGCATGCCCGTTGAGGACTTTCTTGATTACTCGACACGAGCCTTGCTATGTGATCATCTATGCAAAGGCATTTTTAGCCCATTTCATCCCGCAATCAATCCGTCTCACAATAAACTTATGGCCACTATGTACGATGATGTACAGCGGCGAGGTGAGTATCGATCCGCATACCAGAATGGGTATTAATAACTATTCACCGCCATCCTCGTTTTAGAACCACAAACTGTAGCCGGAAAATGGCGTGCTAATTGTTTTAAAAGCATCTATCAGCCCGAAAATCCAGATTCAATTGCACAATGCGTTCATTTGCTTGTCCGAAAGTTCGTCAACGATAGCCTCACGCCACTATTAACCTACTTTTTTGGGCAAGGTGCGGAGATCAGGCTTGAAGCCCAACACTTAGATCGCCTCACTCGGTTGTTTAAAGCGGCATGGGACTGGAACTCAATGTTGAAGGGCAATGTAATTGTGCTCGGCGACTTCTATCCGACGCGATATTCTCCTGGGTGCCGCTTTGACCCCGCGTTAATGAGCGAGTTCGAGCCAGGTTTACATAAATCCCAATCCAAGTATATCTTAGGAACTCTTGGCCTTGGCCTGTTGGCTTCCCGCGCGGTAGGCGGGGGCCAGCCTCCTGAAGTAACAGTAGTCTTCAAAGCTACGGTTGCAATGGAGGAATTGTATTTATAGCCTGGGAATAGGTGAGTATCACTAAAGTTTCAGCATGCCTTTTGGTACTTATGCGCTTTGCTAACAGGAAAGGGTGAATATCGAATGTTTGAATGTTTCAAGTGATACCAGCTTCTATGTGCTATCGTAGCCCATAATAGCTTAGAAATTTAACCTGCCGTATTACCAACAGCCTTGGTCCGTAATTCCCCAGCTCTGACTGATACAATTATGGTCGTCCTTCCTAGAGGTTGGGTTCCGTATGACTTGTTTTTAGAGGCGCTGTAAACACAACCTGTGTGCATACAGTGGGCAGCAAATCAAATGCAACACGTGACCATCTGAGACGGCGACGAGCACAGCGCGCCAGCAAACGCATGT
>WSTH01001316.1:0-13302 GCA_019616345.1 Ceratobasidium sp. 395
ATGCCCCAAAGCTTTGCCACTGGTCCTTGTTTGAGCGAAACTTCTACAAGATGACCATGAGCATATGCTGTGACTGGGGCCTGTACTTACCTTCACGCGGTCTGCAATGTAAAGCGCCCCCTCAGCTGCAGACTTGAGTGGAGGAAATACGTCCGATGCCGCGGCAGTAAGCCGAAGAAGCTCGAGAGCGACGTCTCCCGTAGCACTGAGCACTTGTTGAGTGGTCATGGCGGTTGGGAGAGGGTTACTCTATGTTTGCCTCGAGATATCAGCGCGGCTGGGCGCTTGGCTTACGTCAACACTCGTTTACTCACGTGAGGGTGGTTCGAGAGCGCGGCTATCAGTTAAAGCTCTAGGTTGAGTCTCGTTTACTTTCAGTGCCTAACGTGACTTAGCCCTTCAGTCCTTTTCTATAATCGAAGTCGAATGAAGGCTGAGCCTTATGCATCGACACTCAGAGAAACGAAAAGGAGGAAACAGCGCACGAAAAGAAAACAAATGGGTGCCGAGCCCTTCGGTTACTTTGATCTGAGCAGTCAGGTTCTGGATACCCCGGTGAAGGATGCTGCCTCATGCGCAATGATAGTTGAACAGATGCGACCCCGAACACAATTATTCTAGGACACGTTTCATGGGTGAGTGTTTTTTATATATAACTGGGTGCTTATTGTCCAATGAAGGCTATACCGTATGTATTGGCATCAAATAAAAGGAGAGAAAGTAAAACATAGAAATAAAAGAGGGGGTCGAAGCATGTATGGACAGCAAAGCGAGAGTTTGCTGAAAACTCTGAGAAAACTAGTATAGGGTTACTAAACTGATATTTATACTACAGAACTCTCCGACTAAGTCACTGAAGTGGGAGCTTAAACCGCTTGTTCGCGCACAATTTGACATAATCATTCGGGTGATTTCGTACTTACCCACTTCCGCCCTCAAATCACTGGTTTTATCCGTTGAAGATGACACGCATATAACCTATTACTGATAGCGAATACCAACCTGCTTTCGAGCCAGTCGTCTAGAATCCCTCCTATCCCACATGTGATCATATACACAACCCTCCGATGTGCTGTACGCTTCGAAGTATTGACATATCGTGTAGCATGTATTCGTAGGTAAAACACTGACAGCAGGTGCTAGTTAACAGATAACTTGTCTGTTTTCTTACACGAGGGAGGTTCCGACATGATCGCGTTACAGGTTTCCCCAACTTCACACTCAGGAGCTTCAAATGTGAAATATGAACTTATCGTGAACTGCGCTGGGAACACTACAGCGATCTATTCTCCTGGGAAACCGGAGGCTGGAAGCCATACCTTGAGAAAATATTGAACTGTGCGACCGGAGTCAGTGTGCGCAACCTCTTAACCTTTTCTAAATCTGCCGGCGACGAATGGGAAGCCTCGACGCTCAAATCTTGGGCTTTCGGCTTCAAAACAGCCGATTTCTTCAGCTCTTCGCACGTGATTGACCAGTGGAGACCTTTACGTAAGCATCAGCAACCTTGTGGATCATACTGTACCACGATGAACGGATACCCCAGCGAGCTCATCGCTCAGCATGTCCCTCTTATGTTCGTCGCCGGTCTCGACGTACCTGCCGCTAATGCTCCGCCACCGCCGACACCTGCCAAACTGCCCACGCCGGTACCCAGCAGTCGTAGCCGAGAACGCATGTCTATCGCCGATCTGCCGACTCCGTCTGCACACTCCGACCCATTCGCCGTACTGATCGGTCGACTCAGAACTGCACTTGGCTCACGTAAAGGTGCAGTATGGGACGCTGAACCTGGTCGACGGTTCCATGTGATGCTTGTCGATCGCAACGTGTCTCTTCCGCCTCGCAAGATACAACTACAGGCTGCTCAGGGAGTACAGTCGCCGCTTCCAGCCCGTTCGCCACTCAGTCCTCTGACTCCGACGTCACCTCTGCACCCTGACGGACTGATAGCCCCGATCTGGATACGCAAACATATCGAGCTAGTGCCATCTGTGTTTGTCATGTTTACTCGTCTCTGGGAGGCGCCCAGTCCGAAGAGCCCCCTGGAACCAAAGCCAGATGCCGAAGCAGGGGAGGAGAGACAGAGAGATACGGAACTTGCAACAGAGATCGCTGCGAGGAAACGGTCGACAGGCGAGAGAGGGATCAAGCTGACGGTGGTGCTGTTGGCGAGCCGAAGGGCACTAGGTGGGTGGTTGTTGGATTTGAACCTACGTATACTCATGCGCTCTCAGACGACCCGTCTCTGGATGGACGTCTGTCGTTCATCAGGCGACAAGGCGGTCTGGACTCTCGCGCTGCACTATTCGTGCTTAGCCCAATCAGCTCTTCCGAGCTAAACGAGTTCGTCAAAAGGTAAACTTGATTCGTTTCGCTGCTAAAACGTCTCCGTAATCTCAACTCCCTAGCTTGCAAGACGCGCTTCATGAGTCCGCGATGGAATACTACGTCGCACACTCTAAACGCGTCCGAAGAAAACGCAACAGACATAGTCATGGTACCGCGCCCGTCGTACCCCAAGCCATGGGAACGGGATCCGGAAGACCACTCGGTGCACAAGGCTGGACTGTTCGGTACGAGTACAAGATGGCGACGTTTGCGGAGTTCAGGGACGAGCAGGAGGTTGCACGAAAGTCAGTCTTAGTCTGAGTTGCGTAAACGGATATGACAAACTGGCGTGATAGACACTACGAAGACTGCTGGACCGCGCTAGTAGACATGTTTGGATCGACGGCTGTGCTACCGCCGAGGACGAAACGGTGGGCGGAGGCAAAGGTTTTGGCTGATTGCGTAGCCGTCAAGGTGTGGTTTTGTCCGCTTTGCCAAGTCACTTACAAACTGCCCTTTAACCCCTACATATTTACGCCGAACTTCGTTATCCTTACTTTATCACATTCATCCAGATTTGTAAACTGTATCTCTACCGCGCCGCAACGTCTCGCGCCCTCGCTCACTTCAACAAACACCTACACCGCTTTGCCGACCTGTCGCGTGGATGGGGGATAGGTGACGAGACCTATGAGTATTGGAGCTGGATGGCACGACAGTACGTCGACTTCTTCTTTCTCTACTATTCCACTCATATCACGATGCGATAGACACCGGATATTTGCGGAACTGCTCGAACATGGCTTGCGTAGCGGACTTCGTATCCCCTCACTTGCTCCTCCCCCGCTTGGAAACGCTCCCACTCCAGTCCCCTCCGCAATTGACCCTGGCGCGTCCGTCGCTGGACTTCCGCCTCCTGTACCTGGTCAAAGCAGCACCTCGGGATCATCATCGGGGCATAATCCGTCTCTGGCTTTGCAGCATCCTGGATTCTACTACTATATTGCTGCGGGGTGTTCGGTCCAGCGGTTGGCAAGGTTCAAGGCGGTTCTAGAGTCTGAGGTATGTTTTATTATTCATAGCATGTTTTTGAGGCTCATGATCAATTTCTCGAGTAGATTGCAGATCCCAGTCCTGTCAGCGCGACGCCGGCGTTTGCGAACGAGAAGAAGATCGATCATCATTCATTAATCGTCGAGGTAGGTCTCTTGTTTTCGAGTATCGTTCTGAGTACTGACCTTACACGCAGCTATTTACAAAAGCGTATGAGACATTCAAGCATCAACAAACCGGACAATCACGCTTAACCTACTATATCGCCTATCGCATCGCTGAAACCCACTATGAGAGCGGGAAATTCGATTTAGCTGTCAAGTAATTCTCGCTACATCTTGCTAAGCTCTAGGACTACATGTGCTGTTATTGGTTTACAGATTCTTCGAACGCATCGCCAAAACCTATCGAACAGAACGATGGACAACGCTCCTCCGCCCTGCATTGGCGCTTTGGTACGACTGCGCCCGAAATTTAGCAGATATCGAGTTGAGTGTGAGAGTACTGCTTGAAATGCTTGTTCCTGGTGAGTTTGTGAACCTCGTCCTGAGATGAAGCGGTTGATAAACGAACGGTGTAGGCATGACTTCGGAAGAGGAGCGAGGTAACGTAGGCGAAGATTTGATGGCGATTCTCAAGGTAAACAGTATTCGACGTTATAAAATGGATAACTGAGATCATATAGAGTACTGCGCCGTCAAGCGGGACCACTCCAATAGTTGTCGATTTATCTGATCATGAACCACTGTGTGAGTAGCCCCATTGCCATCAACGAGCTAAACTTACCTTCCCTTTGTCCACTGTAGTTGATATCTCAACCACATTCTGGCATGCAACATCTTCAATCAATCAGCCCGTCTCGTTCCAAGTGCTCATTCGCGGTCCATCAGACGGCGCCCTCTCTGAAGTCGAGTTTGCATACATTGACCTCAAGTTTACCAACATTGGTCATAAGCTAGTTGTGCATCATGCGACCGAGAAACC
This sequence comes from Ceratobasidium sp. 395, assembly GCA_019616345.1. Classification (NCBI taxonomy): domain Eukaryota; kingdom Fungi; phylum Basidiomycota; class Agaricomycetes; order Cantharellales; family Ceratobasidiaceae; genus Ceratobasidium; species Ceratobasidium sp. 395. The sequence goes on from WSTH01001316.1 coordinate 4,369, forward strand.
AGACTTGGAATCTAATATACAACGCGCCGAACTTGGTAGCATCACTGGAGAGCAAACGGATAGAGTTGGCTGGCTTCGATGGGGAAAGGACGGGGTTTTGGTTCTTCAGGGCTTGGTAGAGTGCGCCAAACCGGGAGAAGTAAAGGTTAGTTGATATTCTTGTCAATGACTGGCGGTGATAAACACGTTTGAGTAGCTGGAATCGGTCACGTTCCATCTTCGTGAAGGCGATTGGCGAATTGAGTTACCGTGCAACCCACGAGTCAAGCCAGCAGACGGCGCTATGTCGAGTCTGTCTTGGTATAACGGCAAACGGCTCATACCGTTACGCGGAAGAGGGGGCTCTACCGTTAAGTGAGTATTTCTTTGCTTCCAGCCGCATATATTTAACCACCCGGCGCAGTTTTATCTCTCCCCCACATCAAGTCGAGTTATCTATCGAGCATGACGCGCCGTCCTATATTGGGGAGCACTATCCCATTGAGATCTCTGTGAAGAACGTAGATACAAAATCGTTGTACGTCTCACTAGATGTTATGATTCAACCCGCCCTGGACGATAGCCGTAAGCCTCCTGTTCACTGTCTACTGTATCTCAACTAACCACCTGAACTTAGAAAACGATATCACGATTGGTGATGAAACCTCTAGCTCGTTAATCAAACAACTATCTCTTGGACTTATTCAACCTCAGGATTTCGTTTCACGGACTCTCTTGCTATTCACGCGCGGCCAGCCTGGTGATAGGGTGTTAGATTTCTCGGTCCGTTCCAGCGTGGCCGCCCCGTCTCGCCCTCCCTCTCGTGCACCATCTCCCATTCGCTCGCCTGTACTACAAACCCCAGACGGTCATCTTAGTCCCGCTTCGCCAACAATAAAAGATAAAGCGTTCCTTCCGAGCAGTACCGAAAAAGACAAAACTCCCCCACCCGAATATGATAACGATACTACCGAAACATTGCATACTCTCACTGTACCCGCTACACTGCCTTTTACGACTACGTTGCGCACAAACTACGAGCGGCCGCTCACAAAACAGCCTGGGCTACTCGATTTAGATACATTTGAGCAGGGGTATGTCGAGCCGAGGAATGTGGCGGTTGTAGATGTGTCATTTGGGATGGAGGGAGAATGGGACGTTGAGATTACGGAGATTGGGTTTGAACTGGCTGTGAGTGTGTTTTTCTAGCGCATCGGATATTTGATTCATGTCTCCGTAGGAAGGGTCTAATTACTTGATGTTGGATGATACGCTTGGGGTGAATGCGGATTTATTCCCTATGGGTAGGTCATGTTCTTTGATGGCTGCACCATTCTCATCGATTGCCTTACAGAATGGTCCAAGGGAGATGGTTTCTCTACAACACTACGGGTACAAACCCATGTTGATGAGAGTGCAGACGACTTTGTTGAAGCAACAGATGAGAAACTCCCTCTCGGATATTTTCAAATTCAGTGGAAACGGTAAGCGTATAATGAAAGTCATGATCTTCTTATTGATTATCACCCTGGTAGCACTGGGTCTGGAGAATCGATTCCATCCTCTACCAGTGTGATCACTCTTCCCACACTACAGGAACCCGAAGACGAATTAGTTGCGTTCGCTCATCTTCCATCTTTCGCGACGCTGCACACCCCCTTCCCATTACTCCTCACAATCGAAAACAGAGCCCGAACACGAACAGCCGACGTCATCTTGACCCTCGAAACGACCGAGCAATTTGTATGCGCCGGTCCTCGTACAGCGCATATCACCGCTATACTTCCGGGCACAACCACCAGCGTGTACTTCACGGTCGTGCCGCTTTCTGTTGGATTTATTCGTTTGCCACGAATACGAGTGCAGGATCGGCGCGAAGACCCGCCGAAAGAGATAACGGTTTTATCCAAAGGTTGGGATAGCCGGGATCCTCGAGGAGAGCTAAGGGTTGTCGGAACCATGGGAGAGGATGGTCGTATCGCAAGGGCGAGCGTTAAAGAAGGGACATATTTGCTGGTTAAACCTCAATGATTTGTGTATGCGCGTACTTGAACTGTCACTCTGAATTAACCTAGAATGGGAGGAGCTGACGAATTGCTTAGTCATGCCATGAGGTTAACGGCATTTGTGATGTGCTGTGGCTTGGTACTTGACTTCCTCCTCCCTTGCCAACTCACCGTTCCCAATGTCGCACCAGCTTGTAAGGCCCATGAAATTTCTTTCCTAGGTCTGGATACTGAAACCAAACGACCTTCGTGGTTCGAATCTAGTCCGAAGGTATGTGGGCTTCGCTGATGTCGCCGATTTCCAATTCTGATCTCCTGGACTTTCTAGAACAGATTGCGGGTGCGTCTCAGTCGATCTGTTTGCCATATTGAGAGATAAATTTACGTATTGGGTTAGAGTTTAAAGAGGCGTTTTCTCTTTTCGATAAAGGTATGGATCTTTGTTATGCCCTTGACAAACTCAAATGAGCGCACCTACTATCATGTTCAGACGGTGACGGCACTATCACTGCCGACGAATTAGGAACCATTATGCGCTCGCTTGGTCAATCCCCGACCGATGAAGAACTTAAAGAAATTATTGAGCGAGGTGACCTCGATCGTAGTGGTACCATTGATTTCAAGGAGTTCTTGACAATGATGGACGGGATGATGCAAGGAACGAGCATGGACGACGAGATGCGGGAAGCATTCCAGGTCTTCGACAAGGACGGTAGCGGGCAAATTAGCGCGGAGGAGTTGAAGGGTATGATGGCTAGCTTAGGTGCGCTCGATGTGTTGCCTATACCATTTCCCTCTCATACCTTAACGCGGCGTAGGCGAGAGGCTGTCCGATTCCGAAGTTCAACAGATGATTGAAGAAGCAGATACGGACGGCGATGGGCAGATTAGCTATACTGGTACGCAATTTTCAGTGACACCGAATGTCCAAACACTAACCAGCTTTGTCTCAATTAGAATTTGTAAAGGTAATCAGGATCTCTGATGGTATATCACGAATGCTAATCCTAAATTCAGATGCTTTCCAAGTAAACCATATACGCCCCGCTCTTTACTACTCTCGACTGGGTCCATGATAAACATACTTCTTGAATATTACCCTGCTGTACTCGTTAACAGCTTTGGATGAATCTATGCCAACCCTTACCTCTGATTCAAAAAAAGAGATAAATCAATTGCCCTAAACGGGAGGAATAGCCCACCATGTGTTGTCGGCCATATGCAATCCCTAATCGAAATTTAGCGACTACGCGGTAAGCTCACCCACGCCTTACGCTATTTAGGTAAGGCTTTCAAATCAAATGAAGTGCTAGTTATGCAACGGTTTAGCGAGACCAGAGCAGCCAGCACAGCGCCCACAAGGCGATGAGTTATCAGGATTCGGGGTTTAAATTTGAATCCTCAATGATTCAAGGCTAAAGCCCATTGAAGACATTTTACACTCGCATTTAAACAAGGCACATGTCGATCGAAACAATGGTATATTCATACAACGGTCTCATTTTTTGATTCGAATCAGAGCTCCGGGATCGGCAGGCTGGCAAATATGTTGATGCGATTCAGCTCCCCCTATTACCCAATCACTGAATCAAGTTGTCTATAAGTCATCTTGAAGCGTTATTCATATCCACTCACTTAGTTTGGCACGCAGAACTACAATAGAGGACCGCGCGGCATCGGCGACAAACAAAGATACCTAATTCTCCAGAACAGCGAGGATAACAGCACCATAATGGTCCCCTCTCGTCGTAGTACTCTAAACTTCTTCCAAGTCTTGTCCATGTTTGAGTACAAGCATACGCTTGAGCACGACTTCCGGAGGTTTGCCGAAGCCAACAAAATATCTTCAGCCAGTCGGTGTAGCTATCTTGAAAGGCATCTTGTGCAGCCGTCGGAACACCCTTGATCGAATTAGCAAATGTGAAAGCCCCACGAAGGATTTTGTCGAGCGCCTTGGCTCCATCTAGAGCGCTACTTCAGGAAAAGATACGAATGGATGGAAAAACTTGCCTTGGTTTGTCGCCTGATGACCCTCCGGTTTCAAGCCAACGACCAATAGATGCCCTAGCAACTCTATTAAATTGAGCCTCGCTCCGAGAGCCGGCAATAACCCGGATAATGTTTCTTCGACAATGACGACAGGTTTTATCATTCTGTGTTTCGTAATGGAATTTAATTTGTGCGAATAGTAGCCACCAAGACTTACTCAAGTGAGGCTCCGCATACCCGTGTGACATACTGCCAGCTCTCTGAGTTTGATTTAGCGTCTTCTAAGTGGCTCCAGCAGCGATTGAAAGCGTGCTGTACCAAATCGCCTATCATGCTAGCCACTTCTACGCCTAAGTCTTCCGTAAGCGCAAGAAATTCCATTAAACGTGCAGTATCCGCAAGTGGTGCTAGAGGGTCCTCAGATATACAATGGGCGTAAGTATTTATGACTTGACGTTGATCGAGCCAGTCCGCCGAAATGAGTCCCGGATTCTTAGTATATCGACTGATTCGAGCATCCAGCCAGTCGGACATATAGTGTAAGATACCGGTTTCCCCTCGTAGGGCTGCTGGCCAGTACCTGAAGATCAGATTCTGGAGGCCAATACACAGTCTCGCCTCCCTAGAGCAGGTAAACCTATCACCTTCAGCGTCGTCAGAGAACCACTTACGCTTCCGTAACAATAAAATACTGCCAGGTACTGAAAAGGAGAGTCGCAAAACCAAACATGTTTGTTGAACTAAGAGTAATAATACGTTGAAGATCGTCCACAATCTGATCGACAAGAAACTTCACGTCCGGCCAGGTTAAACCACCGATGACAGGTAGACAAGTCAAACCGTTCTTCTCGTCGGAAGTTCTAGACCAGCCAAGGCCCTGCAGGTAGTTCTTTTGACCAGAACGAGATGGTTTGCTGACTAGAATAAGCTGCCTCATTGTTGAGCCGAGCTGACCAGTAAAATGCTCGTGGTTTATCATCAGCTTATTGGTTTCGTTTAGAATGTTAGGATTAATGGTTTCCATCAAGCCGACCTCGAGTACGAGCAGCAGAGTGCGTAAACACAGTATTCCGTATGCATAGTCAAATATCTTTAAGGCTTAATGAGCTTATTCTGATTTCCGTCCTCAACGCCGGTACGTACATTATTCGATTCGCAGTATGCTCTCAGTAGCAACATACACCTAGGTGCCAGCCCGCCATTTAAGAAATGACGTAAGTTCCCAGGTCTCTCTGGAATGAATAGAATACGTTCAAACACAGTGCAAGTTGGAGACCCAAATCTCAGTGTATCAAGGTCCTGAGATATTTGCTTTGACGTTGGGTTTTTTCGCGTTAATTGTCTAGCATACCACTCGGAAACGTACTTGTGAAACGGAGCACCCCACGTCGGGTGAGAAGAGTTTGAGTCAGTATTCATTGTAGCATGCAAGGGGCGTGGTCGTCAAAAGTGGCGTCGTGGTTGGCTTCAAGAGGCCGGTCAAAGCGCAAGATTCATGTGTCATCGTTAAATTGGTCATTATTGTCATGTGACCCCCTCGATCCTATTCTGTAACTAAATCGGCTGCTGCAGCTACGGTCAGTTAGCCTGTCTCTAGTACTAGGACAGGCCCATTTCTTGCCACTTTTCGGTGCTTCATAGTACAAGTCCACCAAAACAATGCTTTTGGGTGAAAGAACTGCACATACAGATACCTGCGCGTCTAGTCTGTAAACTAGCGAAGCCTACAATATTTAAGCGCAAGCAGCGTACACATTTGCTCGGACGATTCGATGGGTTCCAGACCCATTTCTTGCCGGGACCTGAAGCTGCCAGCTCGGAAGCAGGCAGTCGCAGTGATGGGATGATACATGTCTACCTTTATTTAGACTAGCACAATCTCTATCTGGCGATATTTCCGTCGGATACGGCTGGTGAGCAGCTGCATTTTCGCGACCAAACCTCCTATTGCTCCTCGCCAACTAGGCACAACAGAGTCGGATAGCAGGATAAGTGTGAGACATACGGGTGCGAGTCTCCGTCTCAAGAACCAGATGTAGTCTTTGGAGCTTTGTCTATTGACCCTGAGCGTCCGGAGTTTTGCTGATGCTCGACTCACCTGCGTTTTTCCAGATTGTATGCTCTATAACTCGACCTCCCTGTTACACTCGCTTTTGTCTTACGCGATGTGCTTCGACTTTTTGTCTTACGTGTTTAGATGTACTTCTTGTTATCTTCTCTATTGTGTACCTCGTAGTTACACATCTTCGATTCCCACACGCACGATGTATATAAACCGATGTACTTACATCGGTTATCGATACCAATATATCTTCAACTTACCTGGCATTCGTACAGCAGACGAGCAGTGGGCGATGTAGACTTTAACACTCCCCAGCAATATTCGGAATGAAATCTACGTACAGGAATTTCTAGAGCATTTTGTACACGCCTATATTTAATAAAGATCTTATTTATTGCTGTACGCTGATCAGAAAATGTGAGGTTGGCAAGAAAGGGCTGTGATTTTGGCCTGGCAAGAAATGGGTCCGTCATGGTATCTTAAATCAAGTGGAAGCAGTAGACTTTGAGTATATGATAACACCGTTAATTTTGAGCTGGATGAATTTATGGTGCGAAAATAAACATATAGAGATACAGGTGTGACGAACCATGCAGCATTCGATGAAACTGAAAATGAGAAGAGTGTTGTGCGCGAATATAGCAAGGAGAAAACCGACCCATGCGCCCTACCGAATGGCGCCGCTCATCGCCTCACTTGCCGTGAGTCTAGATTTACGCATATTATTAGCGTTCAAGTTCAAGCCAATCTCGATGCAAACGTACGCTTTTTGGTGCGGTCCGTCGGTACGACTATATGCGTTGAGTTGCGAGTCAGGAGTGTTGTCGTTAACAAGTTAAATCGGCCCACATACCTCCACCCAACGTAACAATACGGAATTCCATGAATCGTACGTTGGCCTTCAATCGCTCAACCGCTGCTTCGCCCTGCTCATGTTTTAATCTGTGGAAACGACGTAGCCCTTCGGCATAATCCTTTTGAGCGAATTTACCCCTGATTTATATGAGTCAGTATTTCAACACGATAGCAGAGAATAGAGCCGACTACCTTTCGATTTGCTCGTGTGCCAATCCTCGGATAGACAACCCAAAAGGCATCCAAAACTCAGGCGATTCAGGATCCATTAGCCATTGTGATATGCTATGTATGACCCAGTACGGATTCTGATAAGTGGGAACCTGAATAACGGCAACCCAACCATGACGAGTCGATGCTTACCTTTTCCACCTCCTCCGACAGTTTTTGGAAAAGCACTAAATGTGCACCATTTTTCGTTTGGGATAGTTCTATAGTCGCGGGAGCTAACGGCCTCTGTTTTTTGCTCGGAATCTTCCCAATCGCAACCTCGTATGTCGGAGGATCGTCCGGATATGAATGCATGTTCGAACTAGGTCGAGGAGAGTCTGACTTGGGCCGAGCGACTAAATCCTCGTTGGAGTGCATAACCCCCTGCCGCTGTTGCGCGGACTCGACTGCGTCACATTTCTCCGTAGGTATATGCGCCACGGTTGTCCCCGCACCTCCCCGTGGGTACTTCGCCTCCATGCCCCGGAGGCAGTCCCGCCACTCCGAGTACTCGTCCTGTGCGTCATTGTATTCCGAGTCAGAACCGGATTCTGCATCCCAAAAGGAGGACCCAGACGAGCTGGAAGAGCTGGAATGCATGCTCCCGGAAGAACTGGGCATTGGGTGAACGAGGGGGCAAGGGCAAGCTATGAGTAGGGAAAATGGCCGGGACGCTGATCTCGTAATCTCACCTTGTACGCTGTAGTCTAGCATTCATCGCAAAGTCGCAGAGGGTGGACAGTATCGATACTCGAGGGCTCGGGCTTTTTGCTGCTGCAGATCCTTTGATATAAGGCCGTCATCTGAGTGCGTCATACCCATCTCGCCGAACCCCCACGCAGACGGTCCGAAACATCAAGCTACGGGTACCCTAAATTTTCATCCAAACCCCCAGAAACAGCCCACCACGGTGCACCGGCGTCTTTACAGCCCATACAAGTCATACTAAGCTTGACCTTGAGCTTAACTTCACGGCGCCGAACCGCGCGAAAGCAACGTGTTGATGGCACGATAGCTGGCCATCGAGGCTGGCAAAGGGTCGGTAGTCGATATATCGCGTGGATGATACCGACTGATTGGGTGCGTACGTCCATCCCGGGACGGTTCAGATGACGCTCAAAACCACCTGGGTAAAGTCGTGAGACAAAACATAGATCGTGAGCAAATCGGGAGCGATCGTACGGAGCGGAATGATCCGATTTAGCGCCCCTTGCCACGGGCATTATTGTGGCCGCGGAGCTTGAGCTTGAACGTGTCTCAGGGTTCGGGTTTGTACCTTTGAAGAGTTATTCCAGGAGAACTTATGACCGGAGATCTTTCTTTCATACAAGGTTCGAAGACGGGGTAGGATGATCTGGTTATCAAGTCCAGGCCTCTGATAGATCAGGTATGCTTGAAATTTTGTTGGGGAACCATGATGTAACGTGGTATTGGCAAGAAAACTGCGACAGCGTATAAGGGTAACCGGTGTACGAACAGACAAACAACAGGGAGGACAAAAAACAGACAGTGCAATTACGCACCAATAACATCTAGTCAGACAATGTATCTACAGACCGCCAACGGTTGAGCCACCGACCGAGCTTGCTTGGGAGGGTACCTGAAATGAATCAGCGAAAAATTATCAGCACAAGGAAGAGGGCGGTCTGGGCAGAACCCTTGAGGCACGGCGGCGTAATAAGGGGGTATACATTCGACCGTAATCGAATGTGGATGATTTGTGTAGGATCGTCCGATGAAGAAGATCAAAACGTTGAGTTACGTACCATCTGGTATGACACCCCAATGAACTGCATGAAGCGGTTTAGGTTCTTCTCGCGGGACTCTGACGGC
>WSTH01001317.1:0-13300 GCA_019616345.1 Ceratobasidium sp. 395
CTCAGCAAAAAATGTGGGTGAAATAAACCCGGGGGGTAGTGAAATCGTGTGATCTCACTCGATTACACCAGATCACCCCTGCGTATCACACTGGTGTCATTCAGTTACCCCCATGTAATTAGAGTCGTTAACACAGCGTGATTGCGACGCGAATAATACGTCGATTTTTTTTGCTAAAAAAAAAAAAAGCAAAAAGAAAAGGTCTATAGCAAGCTTGCACATGAGTGTAAAATAGTTTGATGTATTAGGGTAATTTACAGTACAATGTGATCAAGAATGCAAGGTCTAAAGTAGATCGCGCGTTACTAATTAAAATCGTTCGACGTTAGACCGAGTCAGACAACGCTCGAGTTTTTACGGGTAAAATAAAATAGAATACTCGCCCGTTAGTCTAGCACGCGAGGGGATAATATTTGCCCTCAGGATGACGAGCGGCACAGTATACGATGAAATTGCAGGCGAGCGCGATGCGCATTACGTGCGCAGCGGACCATCGGGATTGTGACGAGTTCGTGCGGAAGAAGTAGACGATAGGCCAACGGTGATATCGTATAAGACTCAGTGTCGAGCAATAAACGATGTAACTCACCGTTCGGAGAAGCAGTCGGGTACCCCGGTAGTGCGAGGTGACTAGACGAAGGAATGCAAACGGAAAGCGCTAGAGGGCAGGCGGTACAGACAATATACAGGAAAGATAGGCGATGAGCAGCAGTCGTTGGTCGGGTGGTCAATATTGGGTTAGTAGTGGTGGTATGCTAGCGGGAACGAACGGCAGGCGACGGGGCAAGCGACGGGGCAAGCGACGGTGAGCAGGACTTGAAAGAACCGGAAGGCGAGAGGGCGAGCTCATTAGTATATACCCACCGAAGAGGCCGGATGACCTCGGCCGGTTCACTGCGGGTAGTCCGGTTGTAAGGCACAAAGATTATGCAGAATTAGCAGCTAAAACCTGCGGAAGAAGGCGGAAAAACTCACCGCGTACATGGGGCTGTCTGAGAACAGTTGGAAGTAGACCCTTCTCGATGGACTTGCTGGCTGCGTCGGTCTTGTTTGCCGGTTCCGTGATAGTTTGAGTTTTTACCATGGCCCAACGCAAGTCAACAAACCTGCGTAGCGCGAGTACGCATGTTCTTGGTACGATGGGGTGCGAGTTACGTTCGAGAAAGGTGGATTGTGGCTTGAAGCTGGTAAATCCGTCGACTAGAAGCCGGACGAGGGTGGCGAGTGGCGCAAACACGAATTGAACCGCTGGAGGCGGAGTGCGAACGGGCGCAGGCACAGAATTCGAGCAATGGCAAGCGGCAGTTGAGGGTAGGCAGACTCTGCAGCGACGGGGGCGGGAAGGCGAGGTGAGGGGAAAGGTGAGGATGTGTCGGCACGTGTCGGGCGCTAGGTTTGCCGAGCGGTTGATCGGAAATCACCCACCCGGCGGTGTCTTACGATCGACAAGTGGTACCAACCGCAGAGTATCGGCCAACCCTCCTAGAACATATAAGGCGAGTCGAGTTTGCGCGTCCTCACCCAGTCCCTCCCGACATTCGTATCGACTCTTTACGCGTAGTAAGTATTTGTGGCAGCGTATACCTGTGGCAGTGTACTAACCGGCTATCTATCTTATCTTACTAGGCTGTTGGTTACTCGGTCTGGTGGTCTGTCTGTAAGTCTGGCACATAATGTTTGTATGTTTGTGTATTATACTATATATGCAATCGAAAGGATGGTGCATGTGTATCGTCTATTCGGCCTAAAAGTCATAAATGATTAAGTAGTTAAGTTGATTGATTGATTGATTGATTGATTGATTGATTGATTGATTGATTGATTGATTGATTGATTGATATGTCGACTATTATGGGATTTTATTAATCACTTTTGACATGGTGTGATACTAATGTGTAGTAAGCCAGTGTAATAAGCTGGCGTAATGAGTGCATGTAATCAGGGGGGCGATTACAATGGGTGTAATTAGCTGGTGTGATTCAGGTGAAATAAATGGGGGGGGTTGTGTAATGGTGTTATGGTGTTATGACTTGTGATCTCCTTATATTACACCCACCATTTTTTGCTGAGTTTGAATCAAAGGTTTCCATCTTCCTATCTCCCAATCAGGATGGCCGGCGAACCGAATATATGAGTCTGGAGAACTGCCAGATGATGCCTCGATCTCTTCGGGATCGTCACGCCATGTATTCTCGCGGATGCTCTCGTCCTCCTTTCCAATAATTTGTTCGCCTGATTCTCCATGTGTCTTCAGACTATGGATATTCCACACGGCGACCTCGCCCTTTCCAGCTCGAAGGACGGTCCCATTAGGGAGTACAGCTAAGGGTCCATGAACGCGGTTGGAGGCAAGGGTGTGCGTCGGGTGAGGTTCCTCGTAGGCCTCGCCATTGGGAGCGGCCCAAGCAAATGACTTGACTCTGCGACTATCCCCCAGAAAGATCAGCCGGCGGCTTTCGTCTAGTGCCGCATGAACAGCAACTTCTGCGGATCCAGGCTCTACAAAATAGGATTCCGGAAAGTCTTGGTTGGCCTCACTCCCTTCCAAGAGGTAGTACTCTAGGTACGGGGCGCGTTGTTTGTAACCGGTTGCCCCGAAGACTGCTAGGCATGTGTTGCCTTGGGACATGTACATGTCGATTGGAATAGGGACTGAGGTGGATTGTATTTCGCAACGCGCATCGTAGATGACCTTCGCCAGCGGATGCCCTCCCAAAGACGTCAGATCAAATTTGCGAGGACGGATTCGCGCAAGCCGGGAGGCCTTGGGATGGCGCCATGAAGTGTCTTTCCACGGACCCGGAGGTAGCTGATCTACTTATCTATGAGCCAACAGAAGAGGGAGCAACTATACGCGACACTTACCCTTGGACCTATCCTCAAGTCCCAGGCCTTGAAGGAAATTAGCAAACAGGCCGACCGCTGGAGGCACGAAATCGGTCAAGGAGATCACTGATTACAAAAGCCAATTGCTTACGGAGCGGAAGCCGCCCTTCGGTAGTATCGAGTACCATAGGCTACCCACCAGTGTTATCATGAGCCCAAGAGGGAAGGTAATCGAAGAGTTGCGAATCTCGGTATGCGTACTCAACCCCCTTGTCTAGTAGAATCTGTACGTTTTCCACGATCTCTGGGAGGTACGGGCTGTTTTTAGTGATTTCCTCACGAACAAAAGCACAAGCGTCACGCAAGACCTTAAGCAGTCTCTTTTCACTGGATTGGTGGCGACGGTCAAGTTCATCGTCATCGTCCTCGTCTCCCCGAAAAGAGGTAGCTCTCAGTTTGTCGAGTCGCTCATTCAAGCGGTTGATACGAGACAGCGAGTCCGCAGGTAGAGCCATAGATAACGGAGAGGTGGTTGAGGCTGTCTGAATGTGGTGGCGCGAGATGAGTCCTATGCCACATTGACGTAATGCTCGTCGAATCAAAAACAAATGGCCAAACAAGTGTACATATTGTATTCTGTGAAATTTCCCAACTATAAGAAACCGTCAAGAGCTTCTATAAACCAAGAGAACCGATCAATTCTATGCATATCTCAAATCTTCCAGTACTACAAATCATATGCATAGCAGAAAACAAGGTACTCAACAGTTTACTGTGATATAAGGCGTAAGTTCAATTCCAATTGGGGAGAGCAATCAAACTCACGCAATGACTAGAACGAGCTATCTTTCCAGCAGACTTTCCCTTGGCTTCAGTGATTGAGCTACCTGAACCTGCGTGTTGCGAATACTCTTCGCCCATGACGGCGTTTACGAATCTGGTGAGATAGAATGAAGATATATGCTCCTTTCGTTACCTACTAGTTGGCGTTGTCCTCCAACTAGGCTCATGCTCGCTGCCGAAGTTTAGGCACTGGTAGTACAAATCTTGCTGACGATAAGCGCTTTTGTGCCAGTTGTTAACCAGCGAACAATAGGCGTTAGTTGGCGTCGGTCTACGGAAAACATGAGTGCCAGTTCGAAGAGTAAATGTCGTGGCGCCAGCAACCATGAGTTACATATAGAATTATAGACGTAGGTTCTACTGGTAATAAGATAATACTTTGGATGAGGCCCAACCATTTCCTTAAGTATAGAAGGTATAGCAAAGCACTCAAATGAAGCGCCGCAGTATAAAACCTTGCTGTTATTCTTGAAGAATACGCAGCGCCATGGGCGATGGGCAGAAGTAAAGAGGTAGCAAAGGGTTATTTTACTTACAGGGCATGAGTTGGAAACATTAACTGTCTGGCTCGGACACACAGCTTATAAACAACGCCAGGTATCCGCCCAAGTACTTGCCGATGCAACAAGGATTGAACCATCTTAAGCTTGCCACTGAGAACACTCCATATAAGCGCCATCTGAGCGAAATACTCCAGCGCTGCAGGCTAAGTGTTTTGCATGCGGCCGTAGTGGTCGGGCCGATAAGAGATTCGCGAGCCGAGACGGCTTGAAGGGAGTAGAATCCGCATTAAACATATCAGATGTGACTGATGGGCGCAGGAAGAGAGACATCGCCTACACCAGTGGTAAAGCACGCAGCAGTTAGATAGCAGTAGCTTCTTTAGTCTCAGTCTCACAAAGAGATCGGCACAATTCCCCCAAGAGCTTTCCTGATTCATTCAGGCCCACATACGGCTATATAGGCGAGTGCAATGATAGAAGCTAGTGCTGTTACAGCGTCTACAGTCAACAGATGGGCGTTCTTTTTCGCTTCAATTTACCAACTAGTTGATTAGACGACTAGAGGATCGACACGTAGCAAGGCAAGAACTAAGTTCATGGATCGCGACGAGCGTTGAAGCAGGTTGCACAAGATCACAATATTGCAAATCTATTATCTCAATCGAGCATAGCGTTACAAAACGTCTCCGAACCAGTCTCAGTTGGTCTGGCGTTACGGATAGTCGTAGATGGGACCAGGTCAGTGTATAAACGGAACCAAAAACATCAACCCCAGGCGCCTGATTACAAATGATTGACAACCGCCCGTTTGAACATAATTTCATCCCTTCATGGACTTCACCAAAACCTGATGCAGCTGCTTTCACTATACTTGAGCGCTACTAGCACCAAGGCTGGCCCGCCGAATGCCTAAGGCCTAATTTCATACTGTGTGCTCCAGCCTCCACCCCTAGGCCTCTCAGTACTACCCATTTGGGCGAAAAAAAACACAACGATTATGATAGTATCCAGGCACTAGGTCATTGTTTCTTCTGTTACAGGTCTACGTATAAATCGGTAACGCGTAGATCCCCAACTAATGTGCTCGCTTTTCGGCTAAAACGCAAGCAACTACCATGGGCGTCTTATGCTAAAACTACAGAAGAAACAGGCAGCTACATTGGTTCATGTATGCGTCACAGATCGAGCTTCAGCATAGGATATTTGTAACCTACGCGAGCTACCGCCTCCGGGATATCGTCTCCTTCATCCTTCCTTCATTTCCGTCTCTATTCCACTCAGTGTATTCAATCTACGCTATCCGTACAGCGCTCATTGTTCTCGTTCACATCCGAGCCTCTGGTTCCACGTAGCGGCAACGTTACTTAAGAATTGAGCGATTTGTTTGCGAATACAACAGGATCTGTTGCTTAATCAGGCTGACGACTTTGTGCAGATGTTGTAGCTCTTCCTCCTGCTTTGCACTGAAAGCCTGGCCCGAGCTGATGATGGTACGGATGTTGGGCCAGATAGCGGCTATGAAACTGCGGAAATTTTTAGTGACACCGGCAGCTGTCAGACAATTAATCACGTACGCTGCCACCTTTGTGCTATTTACAGTATTGAGGCGTGCGAGAAGTGTTTTGTCGGTGACATAGATAGACATGTTTCATTTGGTTATCTCTAGAGTGTTCAACGTGGATGACGCAGACAGCCCAGATACGTCTGATAGTTGCACCGAGTCTATTGACTGGAAGTCTATCGATGTCTGAAGATATTCGAGATGAGGCATAGTCTGCGAAAATATGTGCAGAGTCTTGAAATCAACTTTGATGTTGCAGAGATACAACTGCTGCAATAGTGGCATGGCCAATGGGCGAAGCTGGCCGGAGGAATTGTTGAAACTGAAACGGCAACTTTCTTGTATTTGGAGTTTTAAAACTCGAAGAGGGTGCTCGGATATGACATCAAAGATAGTGGGGAAAGTGGTACTATTGAGCCAAATATAACCCCTTGGTGAGTGTCCCATTGAAAGGCTTTGGATTCGGGACCCTCGCTCAGATAGAATTGACTCGAGATAGCGCCTACCTTCAGTCATAAAACCCTTTGAGTATTCGACTCTAGAAGCCTTAGAAATGATTTCAAGTGAAGTAATTTCAGCTACTAGTCCAGAGAGTTTCCAGATCTGGCCGAGAACCTTCAGACTTGATGGGTTGTTAAGCACGAGATGGCGTAAGGAAGGGAACACAAGAACTGGCAAGACCTTAGGAGCCACATAGCGATCCACAAACGCAAAATCGATGGTGAGAGATTCGAGTAAAGGCAAGTCCCCAAATACTTTCAATCCTTTCGCCTGAACGAAAGCTGAGCTTACGTTGAGCTCACGGATGGTAACCATCCTAGGAATATAAGAAAGGCAGGAGAGAAAGTTGCCACGATTATGACTCGTTTCTTTGTGGCACTGGTGTGTATGAGCGGACACGAGCAAGCTTAGGCTGTGTAGACCAGGACGACGCTGCACTAGGGTGTTGAGCAAGTGATCCCGAGCCCCAAGAGCTTTCACACAGCGGAGACTGTCACTCGCTGGGTGATCAAAATGAAGGGCCTGTAATAATGGTGGAACGTTGTTGGAGAGCCAGCTAAGAACCTGGACGAAGCTGTCGTTGTAGCCTGATATCCCGAAGTTGGATAACGACAAAATATTGGGGAATAAGTCTTGACCAGGGCGGCTTATGGTACGAATCCGATCACAACTCGTCCCGAAATCCAAGGGCCATTTTTCGGACCTACAGATTTTCAAGTGTTTGACGAAGGAGCAATACATATAAAACCGTGACGATTCATCGTGATTAAATATTTCGGGAAGTTCCTATGAAGTAGGTGCTGTAGATCAGAGAAATACAATACAGTGCCCAAGGCTCCGGGTCGACTCACGATTATCACCTTGCTTTTGTCCGTATCTATCCGAGTGACCGAAACACCTGGTATAACAGCGAGTAGATTTTCGAGGCCACTGACGCGACTCCAAACAGAAGGTGCTAATAAATGAAATAGGGCTTTGCAAGTGAGAGCTAGTGATGCTACGTCTCTATCATGTTCAATGAACTTATATATGTATAACGATAGCTCCTCGATTTGGAACACCTGTACTACGGCTTGAGGTAGTGATGTGGGCATGATTCAATGTAGATGGTATTATATGGTGCTCGGATGGTAGAGTTGGTTCGTCGTGAGGTGGACGCAGGGTGAAAGTGAGGTCGCGTGTACATCGCCTTGACACAGCTAATTAGCCTACTATACAGGGTACAGCCGGTTGCGGCTATGCCCATCTTATCTAGTCCTAAACTCTAATCATTTAGATACCACATATTTCAGCTGGGTTATCGTCTACGCTCATACATACTGCATATACTTACCGTAAAACGAACCTTCATGTGCATAGAACCCGAGTTTGCCTCGGTCGGGTGTTTTGGTAAGTCTTCGCTCGTCATTGCCAGCCTCAATCAGCCCAACTCTCCTCAGATTCGACGGTTCGGTCCTATAGGTTTCGTAGCCGAGAAGTTCCTGAACGGGAGCCTAGACGGTATTGTACGCTGTATGCATATTATTAGATAAGACGTCGGCCTAGGTTTTACTTAAACTTGAGTATATACTGAGCTATGATCGGGATAAGCAATCGCTTGTTGCTCGGATCGTGCCTCGCGAGTACGCGCGTGCAAACGCTCCGAAACGCAAACGGGTTAGCCCTACTCAAGTGTTTGAATGGTCGAGTGACACAACAGCATCACGTACCCAAGTGTAAGCTGCCAGGCACAATACCATCATCTTCGCGTGGATTTGGGGATCTTATGGAAAAACTGCACCATGAGCGCTCAAGGGGGGCTCATCAGGCGATGGCAGTAAGAATAAGGCAGAGCTGGCAGCATTTTTGAGGTGTGGTGTGGTGAATCGACTGGGGTATCGAGCCTTGACCCTCAGCTCTTGATATGGCTTGGTCTACCTACATATTCGGCCCAGGTCCACATGGCGTGACAGCTTGGCAAGCTTCTGGCCCTTGGCTACCGGCGGTACATCAGCATATGTAGGGGTCGAAGAACTGGCTCGACAAGGGCTAGATACATTTGCTGGACAAAAAAATACTTAAAGTCGAATATACTGGAGCTACGACCATGATGCAAAAAGCCGCATTGTTCGACTCTGTGACGCTCGAGAGGACCGCATGACGGCTTGGCTATACACTCCGCAGCAGCCGTATTTGACCTGATCGCGAGCGCTTACGAGAGCTTACTCCCACCCCCGACTACCACCTCCGACTTCTTATAAAGCCTCGGCTTGATTCCACACTCTCCTTGCTCCCCGCCTATACTAACTCATCTACAGCAACCTACTTGCACACTCCCATTTTCATATTTAAACAAATCACACATCATGATTGTCTCTCGCATTGCGCAGGCCGCGCTCCTTCTCCTCGGCGCACTTCCCGCCTCTACCGCACAGATGTTAATAAAACCAGAGTCCAAGCGAGCGACAGTTTGCAATGGGTACAGCGAGGTCCGTTTGCTTTTGATTTGTTTCGCGAAAATCGGAATTCTGGCTGACGTACTGTGAAGCTCTGCTCTCGGACCTATGGCAACGTAACATATATCGGCGCGCATAACTCGTATGCTGTTGGTTCTGATAACTGTTCGTACTGCTCTTTCCGGACGGGATAAACATCTTGCTAATTGTTCCGTCCTTTGTTTCTGTCAAAAAGTGGCGGCAAACCAGGACTACAATGTCACCCAACAACTCACTGATGGCATCCGCCTGTTACAAGTCCAGGCTCACAACCAGAATGGTGCCGTCCGACTCTGCCACTCATCCTGTGTATGTTTTCTCGCTTACTGTTTCCTTTGTTACTAAAGTGCTTATGATTGACCGATTTGTCACAGCTCCTATACGACGGTGGTCTTTTCTCCGATTATCTCAAAAAGGTCAAAGCATGGATGGACAAAAACCCCAACGACGTCGTCACTATCCTAATCGTCAACATTCAAAATCAGCCCGCTTCCTCGTTTGCGGCTGCGTACCAAGCCGCTTCACTTGTCGATCTGAGCTATGCGCCCGAAACCTTGGCTGTGCAAGCCGACCAATGGCCCACGCTTGGCACATTAATCGATACAGGAAAGCGTCTGGTTACATTCATGGATAACGGAGCGGACAATAGCGCAGCGCCGTACATCATCGATGGTAAAGAAACTTTCAAACCTAACCCGCTTTTTCGGCTTACTAACTGTGGATCAACTTTGTAGAATTCACCAACGTCTGGGAAACTGCGTTCGACGTAACAAGTCCCGAGTTTCCTTGCACGCTGAACCGTACAGCTGGCACAGCCGAGGGCAAACTCGGCCTTTCGAACCATTTCCTTGATACGTATGCGGCTATCGTTGGTGTTCAATCGCTCGTTCCGGACAAGGCCAAGCTGAACGTGACCAACGCCGCTAGCGGAGCTGGATCTTTGGGAGAGGGGGCTCAGACGTGCTCGTCGCTCAACGGAAAGCAGCAGACTTTCTTCCTCGTTGACGTGAGTCTACTTTCTTATTCCGGTAATCCAGGAAACTGACTCTTGCCGGCGATGGGACTATTATTAGTACTACAACTATGGTCTCGGCTCCGTCTTCCAGGTCGCGGCAGCCGCCAACGGTGTCCCGTATGACACGACCAAAACCATTGCTCCCCCTATCACCTCTACCGGCTCGAACTCCTCGTCTCCTTCAGGTTCCGCGAATGCCGCACTAGCCCTGTCGAGTGTAGGGTGGATGGGCTGGGCTAGTGCGTTGGTTACAGTCGGTGCTGCGTTTGGAGGGGCTGTCGCTCTTTGAGATAGAAGTCTTTTAGAAAATGGTTACTTGGGCGTGTGTATAGGGAGAAGGGAAGAGGGGGTCTATGGACAGACAGAGATGTGGCTGGCCGCTTATATGGACTGGACGGACTCTAAGATTTCTTGAGACGAGATGTTCCCCTCGCTTTCCTGTGATGACATCTTGGGTTACGGTAGTATTGGCATAATGGATAGTGCTTTATTCAGCGTTTGGAGAGGGATTAGCTCGACAGGTATCATATATACAGTGACTTCTGCGAGTGGGTTGTGTGGGTTCTTGTAGCCGCCGATCGTTTTTCGCATCACCTGAGCGGTTTGTTTGATAGGGGCTTAGTTTCAGGCACTTTCCTCCTAACCACGACCTCTCGTGCAAGTGTTTACGATATACAGTCTTTGATTGCACCTGGGCGCTGCCATGCTCATCTTTGTGAGATACCTTGGCGGAAAGCTCATGACCCTTGTGGTAGAAACTTCCGATACTATTGGCGACATCAAGTCCAAGATCCAGGATGAGCAGGGCATTCCGATCGACCAACAGTACTGTTTGATTTTCTCTGGTAGACAGCTCAAGGAAAGCCACACTCTTTTTCAATACGATATTCGGAAGGAGTCTACACTTCATCTTGGTATACACTATACACTTACTCGTTCATTGTTAGAATGCTTACAGGTGTGATTAGTGCTCCGGCTTCGTGGTGGCAATAATATAGTCGAACCTCTTGGATCGCACGCCGATGGCAATTGTTTCGCACTAAGTGACTTGAAGAAACGCCGCACACTATTTGGGTCTAAACTACCCAATTTCTATCAACGATTGAGGTTATGGGGGTTGCGGTTCGGGAGATTCCATGATGAATGGGTGTTGAGCTGGTGGACGGGATTAACCAGTGACGGTTGTTTTAAATAGCCGAATATAGAATACATGAGTATATCGGGTATACAGGACGCTGGGATGGAACTTCAAAATCAGACTTCGAACAGTTTGGGTTCCATATGCTACAAAATCAAAGGCGGGGGATTAGCTATAGTTATACTCCTAATACCGACTGGCAAGGTACCCACCTTGCGACATAACCTCGCCATTAGTCCACCAAGCTGAACGAGCGTGCCAACACCCTCCAGAACGCGCATATGTGTCCATCCGATCTCCTTTATGTATTCGAGTTTTGTGTACTCGGGGAGTCTGTCAGGAGCTTGTGAGATATGGAACGAACAAGAAGGGATAAACGCCTACTCGTCAAAGGTTTTGGTTACTCGGAAGAGCGTGGTTACGATGTCTATTGCGCTATAGCCTTGGGCCCAAAGTTCGTTTAGCTTCGCCATGGCGTTGTCAATATCTCCCTTTATACACGCGCGGACCATGTCCTAAGAGAGGAATCAATAAATGGGCTATGGAAGAAACAATGGGATATATACCTGCACAATGACTGGATGTGGCTGGTCACACACTTTGAAGACATTATCCGCCGACACAAAGCCAAACCCAGCATGAGTACTTTGCAGATTGTTGAGTGCTTGGCGGAGATCGCCTTCTGCAGTGAAAAGAAGTGCAGTCAAGCCCTCATCGCTATATTTGACCTATAATTCTTCTGAATTATACAACCTCAGAGAACTAAACCTGCTCTTACCTTTTCCAACTCACAAACTTCCAACACTCGCTTTAGCACCTCTTCGTCCCGTAACTTGGCATACCGAAGCACTGCACACCGGGACTGGATCGGCTCTATGATCTTGTTCGCTTGATTGCATGCTAGTGCGAATCGCGTAGTCGAAGAGTAAATCTCCATCGTTCGACGCATGGCTTGTTGTGCGCCCGTTGTCATACTAGGGTATGGCATTTAGGAAAAGATACATAGAATGAAAGAGTTTGGGATAGCTTACCTGTCTGCTTCATCCAGTATCACAAATTTATGACGTCCCGCCGGTAGCGTGACTTTTTTCTGAGCAAACGCTTTGATTTTTCCTCGGACAACGTCAATGCCTCTATAAACTCCCAATTAGTTCGTTACTAGTCCAAGGGACAAGAACCTACCGTTCGTCCGAGGCGTTCAGCTCCAATACGCCCTCCTTGTACGCATCTCCCAGCATAGCATGCGCTAAACAGTGTATACTAGTCGTTTTTCCTATCCCCGGCATTCCCTGCGAAAGAATTCAATTAGTACTCACCCAGGCGAAGCAGAACGAACATACCGAAATGATAATATGCGGACAGTTCCCATCTCGTGCGATAACCTTTAACCTATCTATCGTCTCTGCATTGCCAACAATCTCATCCAACACCTGAGGTCGATATTTCTCTACCCTATTTTAGGCTAATCAAAAGTGTTGTCCATATTGGTAAAGGAACAGGCACCTACCATGGGAGCTCATACCCCATATCTGCTGCCTGCTTCCCTTTCGCTGCTGCGGTCGTCATTATGGAGGCGGGGTCGAGGTTCAGAGACGCGTCGGTGTTGTGGCGTGGCGCGTTTGTTGTCGCGTTTATGACGTAATCAAATTTATAACCGATTCTGTCCCTTTGGTAGCTCGGGTTGTCCCGCGCTTTCACAGTGCTTACGGATGTTATTCAAAACACGATATTTCAGCCTAGATCCGTTGAGATAGTTAACTGAGATATAACAGACAGGGGCTCTCCGGTTCCAGCCGCTTCGTACATTGATAGAACGCACATCTACTAAATGATACAAATTTCGGTCATAATCAGACGTGAACCCAATCTTCAGATCATGGTGAGAGGCGGGGAAGAAAGTACAGATGATAGATGGTTGGATATGAGCATCGATAAACCATGGAATTCCTGAATATCTCTACTAAATGAAATAGGAGGCGGTGAGATCTAGTGAGGGCGTAAATGCGGTGGCAGGTGGAGTTGAGTGTTCTGATGAGCAGTAGGCATCCCGATTCCAGTATCTCCTATAATGCCTATCGTGTCAAGGTCAGCCAGAGGGTTTACCCCAGGTCCTTCTATACCAGGAATACCAAGCTCAGCCTCTCCCAAAACGCCTAGGCCAAGCTCTTCCATACTGGTAGCCGTGCCTTCCTCTCGAAGCATACCCCCCACAAGCGGACTCTCCAGATACAACCGAACCAACATACTCTCCAGAGCATTTACCGAATCGTCAGGATAATCAAACGTAAGCGCATGGCTATGCACCGAACGAAACAGCACGGCCAGCCGTTCCCATCGATCATTGGCTGTGGGGACTTCGGGAAGTCGCAGCGGGGGAAGCTCGGGCGGTAGATCATAGCCTAAAGACGGATCTTGAAACACATGGGACGTAGGCGAGCT
>WSTH01001318.1:0-13288 GCA_019616345.1 Ceratobasidium sp. 395
TTCCTAACAGTGGGGGTCGGCACGCGAAGCGTGTTGTGCCTGTGAGTTACATAAGCAGATTCTGTACAAAAAGTGGTCCCAGTTGTCCACCCGCCGTTAGTGAGCTCAAATTGCCTTGTGATGCATAGACTCGTAACCAGTCGTCCCTTGCTCGATCCTCGCCTGTGCCGGGGTTTTATCGCTGTACGAGGGCTCAGCGCTTCGTCGGCGTCATGTGATTTGATGAGTTTGGCTGTGTATGTCCAGTGTTTGTACGAATTGTGGAGCGAGGTCGAGCTGGCGGGACGACTGGTCTAACATTGCTAATCGTTTCGCCGGGCCATTTTGATTACTCCTGATTACTCTTCGGTTGTAATAAATTTGTAGACTTTGACTTCACAATAAAAAGTTTTGCTTGGGTACGGATGGGTCAGATTTGTCTGCCTGAATCATTTGGTAGTGGTCCTGGGAAACATGAAATTGCGCGATTCCGGTGCATTCTGCAGGTCGATGGAGCTAAAAAATTGTCGCCACTACTACTCGGTGTGATGCAGACCTATGTGCAAGACTTGAAGCTAATAGCTTTGGTGTAGCATATCCATGAGACAAAACAATTTGTGTATGACAATCTGATAGTTCGCGTAACATCGTGAGGTCACATGTCATCTCACGCTGTGAGAATACTATACTGCTTCAGGCACTTGTGACAAGCGACAGGTTATGTCACCGTGACTTGCTTTACCAGGTTGGTCCACTATGCGCGAGGTGCAAGAGCAACAGGAGCCCCGAGCTGAAATCCAGCCAGCCAACCTGACAACAATATACACGAGCACATGTTCCCAGGTCACTGTCTTATTGCATATAGTCACTGAGTGCACGTTGTAGCCAGTTAAAATGTATGTATTATGACTGTACATGCATGCTGCTAAACGGGTTTACGCCTATACCTACGTATATCCATTCTCACTGCTATCAAACTCGATCTAAGGTCGACCAGGATTAAGCGTAGTACCCGCCCGAGAACACTGGCTTGACCGAGACGTCGCTCTGGGCAATGATGCGACCGAATCGACCCGTTGCTTCATTGGCACCCGCGCTGGCTTAGGTTACTGTTAGTATTGCGTTCCGCGCTCAGGTACGCACAGTGACACATCTCGTCGTCCGCTACCCGCGCAACGAAGTTCCTTCCAGCGCTGTCAAACCGATCTCGAACAACCAGCATCAAGCCCGCCCCGCGCAATACTCCCCGCCTAACTTTGCCTCCCGTTAATTCGTCGCTTCCATTCCCCCTCTTCGCTGCGTTCATACGTTGAATTTTCTCCCCGTCCAGACTGTGAGTCCACGCCGCCATGCCCGTGTTGCGGATCGACACCACTATGTCCAAACTAAGGACCCAGCCCACCATACCTCATCGCGAGCTGCCCATACACAGGAGACATCACCCAGAATCGACACCAAATGAATCGGATAGGCGAGAATAGCGGTCTGTCCAGGAGTACGTACCAGAGTATGTATATGTGCGGGGAGGATTATTGTCCGGGCGTAAATGTGTATCTGTGCGAGGGTAGGTGTTGCCTGCTCGTAGAAGTTAGTGTCTGTGCGCGAATAGCTATTGCCTACGTGCGAATATGACTCGATTGTCCAAAGCGCTCTCTCGGGAATGTACACCCCACTCTTGAGCGGCTCCACCAACAGGTAAACACGCCTCGAGAGAATTCGCACGCGAGTGCTTCGTACAAGGCAGCGCGCCGGTAGCCTGGAGAGCCATAGCGAAGGATGGCTGGCAAGAAAGCGTGCTCGTTGTATCGAGGATCGTCTTTTTGGGTATAGAGTGGCTACTGGCGCGCTGTAGCGGGTAATACCGAACACGTAACACGGCGTCAACATCGCCTGAGCTGGCCGAACGGGGTGCTGACGAGGCCTAACCAAGCCTGACGCGACGCAACGCGCGTTAGACAGCGGTGGAAGCGCGCCGTAGCGTCAATTCCTTACACATCGTCTAACCCCTAGCCTAACTAACGGTGCAGAAAGCCGCACCAACGCGCGGGGCGCGCCGCAGTGGCAGTACCGAATGGAAGTGCCTACATACGGTGAGTAGATTAGCAGTTATGGCCGGGAAATCGGTGCTCATCGGTACGTACCATCACTCGCAGCCGGAGTACCTGCAAACGAGCATGCGCTCACTCAGATGAGCGATGAAGCCAGAAAAGAAAAGAGAAAAACCAAACGCGAATTGAGCGGAAGCAGGCCATTTGGAACTCAAAGAGTACACAGACAACGGAGGTTGTAGCGATGGAACCGGGGAACCGGAGCGCTCGGTCACAGCACGCGTCGGCGCACGCGAGATCGTCACCGATGCCACCCAGCATACCTATTAGCGCTTCCTTGCAACAGAGGAGTGAAGATACTCACCAGATAGCACCAATCCAAGGTACACGTCCCCTTGCATCAGTTCCCAGCCTCCTAACCCTATCGGATACGGTAGTTGAAACGGGCGCAGAGTTTTCACTAGCTTCGGACTCTGTACCCTCGCGGCCACGCTTGCTACTTGGTCGCGTGCACTCGAATATGACGGCGACGGCGCACCCCTCGCTTCCGTGGGATTAGCAACCAAGTCAAGTGTAGCGGATTCGTTGGCGCAGCCCGCGTTAAGATCAAAAGTTTTGTATAGAAAACAGCCCGAGTGCGTAGCCGTTCAAAAGGCAGTGGGGTGTAAGAGACCAACGTGTGCTGATTCGTGATGGTGGGAATGTGAGGAACGATCAGTGGTCGTGACCGTACGGCGCTTATTTCAAGCAAGCACCCACGCGCGACCCACAAATCCGGAAATAATTATTTTGGCCGTCGGGCTGCGACTTGGAAAATCTTAAAATTTATCCCAAACTGTTATATGCTTGACCTACCCTCACCCGGTAGTATCGATGGAACCATGCCCTAGGGCATGGCTAAGCAGGGCCAATCGGCATTTGAGCTTTATTAAGTCTCTCTTGTTTACGGCTCCGGCATTTATTCGGGAAATGTCCTCTATAAATCACCTAATTGAAAGGCTCTGTAACAGGGCGGGATTCCTATTTTTTTTTTTCATCACACTACTAGTATACATTCACATCATACTGCTACAGGAATAAGCCGAGCTTTCAAACTCGATGTGCATATATAGATCATTCTGCAGACATTTAAAAACGACCGATGTTTCAGTATACTTATATAAGGCGGGCTACTACGGACAACATACAAAGCAGCGAAGTCAAACTGGCCACGGATTTAGTACAGCGTGTTTATTCGAGGCATAAGTGAGTTCTGTCAAGGCTTATCATGATGTAGGTTTCGACTCGCGGATGGGAACACGACGCGGGGGTGGGGGCAAATTTGGCGGTAGTGGGTACACTGGGGGAGTCCATACGCGTGGTGGCAGAGGTGGACGAGACAAGGCTGTGTTTGATAAGGAGACAGGCGGTTTAGATTCTGAGTAAAGAGTTCGATTGCAGCACTTAGGATACGAATGAACAGTAAGGAACAGCGACTTACTTTGTTGCTGGGTCCTTCGGGCGAACCTAGTGTCATGAACAATGGTCTCTTCTGGCTTAGAAGAAGCTGCTGGGCGAGCCCTTTTGGCAGCCCGAGCTTGAGTGTTAGGACCTGCCGATGTTGATGCGCCGGCTGTGGTTTTGGATTTGGACGATGCAGCCTTGCGCTTGGATGTTTGGGGCGCAGTCGGGGGCACTGGCGCGAAGGGAATATCTAGCGCATACACTACCCTCTCTAGTTCCTTTCCGTATGCTTCCCACCACCCCCACCCCTCGAGTAGGAATTGGAGGGTTTCACGCTCGAGGATGCAACCCACAGATGATAATGAGTCCACAAACTCGTCAGAAAGGATCACAGAAGCACCCCAAGACACACCGGGGTAGTCTCGGGCCCAGACGTTGGTACGCCAGGTTACTAATGCTTCTTGAGTTGGGCGATGTGGACAGCCGCGCTCTGGTTTTTCGATTTTTCTTGAGCGGCGGGTGCGGGTCCGTTTAGGGGCCTTAATCCGATCGGCGAGGGGCTTGGAACAGTTGGTACAACACTCAGCAACGGTTGGCTCTAAAGGAGTCAACTATGTAATTTAAGTAAAGCTAGAGTGTCCAAATGAACTCACCAATGGGCTCGTTGTCAAACACCTGAGTCCATATCTTCCGTAGACAACCGTTTGTCTGGACCAGCGCTAATGTACCTTCGTACGGTGAGTCTTCGCGAATTTCAGGCTGATCCCCGGGAATATCTGATCTCCAACCACCTTTCTTCAGTGGCTCTGTCTTTTGCCGTTTTGATTTCGATTTGGAGGTTGTTGCTTGGCTGAGGACCCCAGGCTCGGTTGGGTTGTAATTCCGCGCCGCTGGTGGCACTAGCATAACAGCTAGCCCGGCTTCTCGAACTCTTCCCCAGTGCTGTATCAATACCGATAGAGAAACAAGCCCCCATTGGATTGCAAGGTATATTTTCGAGACATCACATCCCTTATGAAATACGACATGAGTGTACAACAATGTCGATAGTGAAGTGAAACAACACACCATTCCTACCGCCTCCGTGCCTAATAGCCAGCGCACATCTCCGGCTTTGAAGCGTCTCATCACCTCGGCGCGGTATTGAGGTGAATGCCGAGCAGTAAACGGTCGAAATAACCCAAGTGATCCTAAATGCGGAGGCACGAAGGAATTGACAACCCTGAGCGCCTGCTGGACCTCGTTCTTGCTATTGAAGAATACATAGGCTTGAGGAATATCGCTTGCGTAGCGCAGAACATCAGGGGCAAGAGGTGGTATCAGTGGAAAGAGCAAGTCGATATAAGAGCTTGCAGGATGGCTAAACGTGCGTACTCCCAGGGACAAATCTGGTCGCTCATTTCCCTCATTAATCATGGCAAACTCGCCGTCCTTCATATCTAGATTTAGGGATATATGTCGAATAATTCTAGGGGTGAGCGTTGCTGAGAGGCAGATAACAGGAACGCCCGGTAGATAGTTTCGTACGATGTGAAGCGTGGCATAGATTTTGCGAAAATTTGCTCCCCAATAAGCAATTACATGCGCCTCATCGATGACAATCGAAAATACTTGCTTCTTGAAAGTGTCGTTTGTGAGTAAAGCGTCGCGAACATGGTGGGATAGTAGACACTCTGGGGAAATTAGGATCACACGGTACCGCCTGGCTAGGATATCCTATAGCATACAACCAAGTTATCCGTGAACTTGGGATAGTCTTTGCGTCCCCATAAGAAAGTACACACCTTAATCTTCTGGGAAAACTGAGCCGTGTTGAGGAGACTGTTTAATGCGATAGCGGGGATATGAAATTTCCGTCCAAATGAGCCCTCCTGTTAAACTCTAAGTTATCAGCACCAACTCTTGCCTTGACTTTACTCACCATATCTTCCTGAAGCGCTAATAATGGCGACACCATAATGGTTAATTTTTGGTGGTTTTCGTCTAAGACATATGGTGCGGCTGCGACTGCAGTCTTTCCCTTCCCCGTGCCAGCATGGATTATAGTGTCCCGACGTGCAAGTTGGAGAATAGCTCCCTCCACTTGAAATTTCTGAGCCGCTGTCCACCCAAAACTTTGGCACATCAGCTGATCTATGTCGTGAAATCCCGCCCGAACGGACGGTGTGATAAAGCGATCAGTATTAGTTGGAAACCTAACATTTCGTGTACGATCAAGTGGCAATGGCGGCGGCATAGATGCAGGAAGAAAGGTTGACGTCAAGGTGACGAGGGCGTGCACAAGGAGAGTGTGATTTCTTTTATAGCTAGCAGATTTGATAAATCTACATTAGGCTAAGTGTCGATGACGGTAAGATACCAGTTATGGCTCTATGGCTATCGCGCTTACCTTCCCTCCAAATCACTAAAACATTAAGATTGTTCTAAACTAGAGTGGAGAATGAGCGAGGTGTCAGAGTATGATTCAGAGGCTAGTTCGGTATGTGTTAGTAGTCTATATACCACAACCAATGTCGAGTTTTACTTACCAGTTGGATCAGGACACTGCGTCCGAGATGTCGAGCGTGCACACAGCCAGCGATGACAAAGATCTATATAGTACGGATAGTTGTGAAGTAGTGTGATACACTTTGATGCAATGGGAGTAAGATTAAAATCATATAACTTACCAGGACCAAGTGCCTTCTCCGTCACCCAACCCAAGCCAGTCAACGAGATCATCTCCGAATTGCTCCTCTGAATCTGAAGGTAAGAGCGCCAAGGTCTACGGGTGCCATGGCGCTGTGCTGTATCTCAGGTGTCGGCACTTTCAAGTTTGATTTTTATAGATAACATGTCGGTAGACAATGCTTCGGATAATGAATCCCCTTCCCCAATGCAGCTTGATAACGCCCTAGATCTGGATACAAAACACGACTTGCAGCAGCACCTTCTGTCTCTCTTTGAGGACGTTGTAACTCAGCTTGATGACAACGGTCTTACCTTTGCCGACTGGCTGATCCTGATCTTTGAGCCTAAACGGAAAGGACCTGCACGCGACTCATGCTCCAAGTCATTCTGGCAACATGAAGAACAAGTTCGCAACCTCTTGAATAGCTGGGTTCACACTCACCAAACAAAACTTGGTCGGGATACCGTGTCAACTTGGGCTACGGATTATGTAGCATCGCGGATGAGATCAGAATCTCGGGAGATCACAAGTAAAAAAGTGCTTCTCTCATCAGACAAAGCGATTGGCCCAAGTTTCCTGAAAGGGTTCAAGATCAGCGAGATCAAGGAGAACATACAAAGCCTCTGTCCTACCTCCGTGAAAGTTTTACTCTCAATGGCGGGTGTTGACGCCTCAAAAAAGCTCGCTGAAGCACCAAAAACCGCCCAGAATGTGGGTCAAGAGCTTGTTATTGACTTTTGAGGCATTTTCTGATAGCTTGATGTTTAACTCCGTAGCTTGTATTCATGTGCATTCTCTTAATCCTTCGACAGTTTTGCCAGCGAAATAATCTGGTTCAGATATTTCTCAGCTTCTTCATGTACACTTCAGGAATCCAACGCCAAGGATTCGAAGTGCTGGGCCATTTTGGGATGCTAGTTAGCTACTCATTATTTGTTAAGGGAATTGCAGTATTACAGCGACGACTTAAGCGTGGACTTGGCACCAAACCAAATGCGCCGGCAAGGCAAACACCTAGCTCTGGCCCCCTGAAAACGCTAGAAGTAGAGTGTATCAAGGAAATCAAGCAACTAGTTGAAAAAGGAACGCCAGTCGGGTTTGTCTTTGATAACATTGATATTGCTGTCAATGTCGCGGAACCCGTTGTGGGTAAACACAGTGCGCATATATAGCATTTTTTGTTGGCATTCAAACTCTAATACCTAGAGGCAGGTACCCTAGTCCATGGGACATGTGCCACTTTGTTCGAACTTTACGGCGTCACTAGTAACTCAGAGGCACTCAACCAAGCAACCGCGCACGCTGCATTCCTCAGTGCTGGCCCGCTAGAGCCTATGGATATTATCCTATCCTCCGAAGAGCGATTGCTTCACCGCCAGCTTATGGTGCATACAATTATTAGGCTTATTATCTCGCATGGGGGCCAAAAATTTGCCCGATACTTGCCTATTCTTGAGGCAACTCAACCTCAAACCGAGCAACGAATTCCCCTTCATCAATCGCAAACATACCCGCTCCCAGCAATGGATATCAACGAATCGTCTATTGATGGTACCATCGATGTCATGAATGCCTTGTATGCGGCAGTTGGTATAAACACATCGGACAAAACATTTCAAGACCGCGTCCAGTTTATGGCCGGAGACCACAAGTCGGTTTCAAACGGCCGTAAAGCCAAGGAAAGTCGCGCAGGGCACGAAGGCCCCGAAACATCGTTCATAAACCTTACGCTTATTGTCGGCCTCTTCCATCTACTCATGACAGCGGTTACAGGACTTCTAATTTTGCACTTCGGAAAATCTACAGCTGGGATACATAACCCTGGTTCCCTCTACTACCATAATCGTCTACTTGAGCGAAAACCGTTTTCGCTTAACGGTCCTATTCATTACACGCTGGCTCGAAACCTCATCAGTGTCTCACTTATCGCACGGGTACTACATTGTCTCACATTGGTGGCACAATGCAGTTCGATTGACGAATACGCGGAGCGTTTGGCAAGTCTTGACAACGAACAAGGGGTTGGTAGCCATAGCGGGAATAGCAGTCCGAACAGCTCACCATCCTGGGAGCGGCTAGTTGAGGACGCAGGAAAGATATACGATAAGTACGCGAACGCACGCACTGTTGAAGACCTACGCACAGCCCGGAGGCTAGCCGATCAGAAGACAGCTGCTGGGGATATGGTATTTGAGGACGCCTTGCTTTTTATGCGAGATATGCTAAACCTTCAAGAAATACATTCGGCCGTCAAACATGGCGATTCTGGGCGAGTGTTACTCACGTTGAAGATATTCGCACTGTCTTTTCGTGGTGCCGGTCGCTTGAACTATGCAAAGGAGGCCTTGAATATAATCCATCATGCTCAAAAGGTATGGCCCGCGCCTCTTCGGTAAGCATACATGTGCGAGTTCGCAATGACACAATATAACGAACCTCGTACTAGCACACTTGTTCTCAACAATTGGCTCCTCAATACCAGCGGTCACCAGAACTCCTGGATCGGCCTAGATCACCACCAGGAGCACAACAACTTATTCACCAAAGTAAGGTCCAACCAGGCTTGATAACGAGTATACTCACTATACGTTATAGACCGTGTATAGAGCCCGCAGTAGCAACTTTTCGTGGCCCTGGTTGGTAACTATCTCGCCATGCGTCGAGGTGCTGCGCAAAGTCAAGAAGAGCTTGGGCGATATATTTGGTCGTCGCTTGGGCGAGTCTCATACGTCGCCGGACCCTCAGCTAGATATCGACAAATTAATCAGGAGCCTGGATGCCGAAAACGTTTATCGCTTACGACCGGGCCGTACATTCAAAGGCAAGGACGAGCCTGTAGCTGATGCAGAAAGCGCCGGATTACGTGGACTACTCGACGGGAAGAATTCGGCACTTAGAGAGTACAATAAATCTTTCAAAATAGCTCAAGATGCTTACCGGCTGCCAAATGTATTCGAGATGCCTTCGTGCACATCGCCACCACGATCTGGCCCGAGTGGTGCATCTTTTGGAGCCCCAGGTGCTGCAGAACAGGGCTTTCAAGACAGCGATATGAACCACGAGAGCGGAAGCGACGTTAGCGGCGGAGAGGAGGTTCTTGCGTCCGAGAATGAGTCAGAAGAAGAGGCGCCTGACGTTCAAGAGAGCGTTGCTGATATCGACCCAGACGAGGACGGGATATCGGATGAGTTTTTCGCTCAAACAGGAGAGGTGTTTGACGACGACGGTGGTAAGTGGATTGAAGCTGTTGACGCGAGGGCCGCACTCACAGGCGCCGTGATCCAGCTGACTAAGTGTGACTTGCCGTGACTTTACGTTTATATCACAACAAATCCACAAACCCCGTACAAACGATCCCGCCTTTGATTGACGACTTAACTGTATTGGATTGAGTGTAAATGTATACACGATATACTTAAAGTGATTGTAACACATATACAAGGCATATACCTCACAACATAGCCTAAAAACTAGTTGGTGGCTCACTTTCGATCTCAAATTTATTGCTTCCAAGTCGGACGGGATGCGCTTGGCCAATTTTCTATGTCTGTGTATATTTGTAACCGGTAGTCAACGTTGTGGTGGCCTGGGACGAAGGGCAATCTGAGGCAGCAACGAAATTTGACGAAGTCGAAACGAAGTGGATCCCCGAACTCGCTCGGGCGAAACGACTATGAATGTTAGACCAGACGTTCTCGCGTCGTGCTTGGGGTGTTTGTTTGGTGCTGGGTTGGTCGTGTTTGGCGTGGAGCACGTAAGCGAGAACGTCTGGTCACGAGACTATGTGATGCATACAATATGTACTCGGCATGTAAATAAGTGTGTGAAAGGGGCACGTGACCCACCCTGGTCCAGCTCCGTATTCTAGTTCTCGCTTGTCGGCGAGCTTGATGACACAGGTCGTTTTTGGCACATACACTACATAGACATGCATTGCACGTCCTGTGCGCTTTTAGGGAGGCTGGGGCTTCGTTTGGCAGGCTTACAAGCGGTGTACGTTGCACCCTCTTCCGACTAATGTTTTGGTTGTATCCTGCCATTTATCAGTGCAGGCAAAAATTACCGCACTTATCTTACATCTATATAACTGTTACTGACTGCATGCAATATCTAAACAATGTACTAAGGATGGAAACTGACGTGGTGCGGTGCATAAATCCTACCTATGTCAATCAGGCTCAGCACAGTCAAAAGAAATTTTTTTCCGCCAGTGTTAGA
The DNA here is from genome assembly GCA_019616345.1 of Ceratobasidium sp. 395. Taxonomy (NCBI): domain Eukaryota; kingdom Fungi; phylum Basidiomycota; class Agaricomycetes; order Cantharellales; family Ceratobasidiaceae; genus Ceratobasidium; species Ceratobasidium sp. 395. The sequence continues at coordinate 10,360 of WSTH01001318.1, forward strand.
GCTAGCCAAAGAAAGTCCAAGCGACGTATAAGGGTCCAAAAACCTATTGGGGTGTTTCTCAGGCCTTTAAACACCCACATCAGAGAAAGGTGTGCACTTTCATCTACTGAAAACTACCTAAAATTTTGTATATTTAAGGACTTATGGGACTTACATGTTGGCCCTTTTCATCTAGGTAAATGTATCAGGAGGGATTCTAAATTTAGTTAAATTTATCGTCCACTTATTAGACTTAGTGACTTTAGTAAACTTAGTAGATTTAGTGAACTTGGTAGATTTAGTAAATTCGAGAGATTTAGTAGATTTAGTAAATTTAGTAGACTTAGTAAATTTAGCAAACCGATAAATTCATCAAAAATTAAACTCCAAAAAGGTCGCATCAATTAGAGGTATCATCTATGATCATCAAAAAATGATCATCAATCAATTAATTAATCAAGACTACATTTGGTAAGATAGATATGACGAGCTAGAAAGGGTATAAACCGTGTGTAACTCAAGTACAAATAGAGCAGAGGAGCAGACGCAATCCGTGTATAAAGCCAAGTCCAAGTCAGGTATATGTCAACTCAGTTTTACTTAAGTACCCACTCGGGGCAACTAATAATCAGCTTCATCCTTGAAGTCATCTTCAAGGCCATCCAAGTCATCAGCAACTGAGCCGTTAGCCTTGCCCTTACCCTTAGACTGGGCAGTCATACATCCGTGCTCATTGTACTGAGGCTCAGGTGCGTCAGAAAAAACCCCCGGCTCAAATTTGCCGTTATTTACTGTTATTTACCTATTTTCCCCATTTGCCAACCCCCCCCTGAAACTGATCGTTATTTACCCACCAGCCGCGCCAATTTACCCCCTCGTGACGTAATTTTTGGTTCATTTGCTCAAACTGTAGGCAAAATATGTTCATAGGGGGCAAATTTACTCTGATAGGAGGTAAATTTTAGCCCTCATGGAGCACATTGACTTCTTATACAGGTAAACCCACCATCCCAGCCGTCATTTTTCATTCAGTCCACGAGATTTGCCCCAAAAAATGTTTGATTAATCATGGTGTTATATTCTATTCCATACGCGGCCAAGTGTAACATACATAAAGGAACAGCAAAAACGGCATCAAAGCCACTGGGTGACAAAATGTCAGCGTTGATCACACAGTAGTTCACTCACGTGCGCTGGGTCACATGGGCAACAATGCAGGTGACGGCAACGGCGGTTGTGGCGGTAGGTGCGAGGGTGTGGGGCGCTTTCGGTCACGAGTGTAGGCCAGACGGCCGAGCCTATCAGGCATGACGGTTAGTATTCATGCTACAGCACGTGTACGCACCCGTTGTCCCAGCCGTTGGATTGCGAGGGCAGGTCGGGGCAGACGATGTAGTCTAGCTAGTACTAGGTGATGGGGCGCGTGTCCAGGATACAGCCCGGGCCGGACGTGTGCCACATGCCGGCATGGCGGATGTTGGCGCTTTGATACGAGGAGCAAGGCGTGCAAGGCGAGTGGGCGGGTGTGGGAGAGAGTTGGATGTGCGAGGGGGTTGGTGGCTTACTAGGCGCGGTATTTAGTTCTCGAGGCGTTGTGATCACGGCACGCGGTTGGCGGGCTGGTGCGACCAAAGAAACACACGCATTGTGTGTGTGGTGAAAATCGTGATAGCAGCAAGAGCGGCCAGGTGCCTTTGTTGACGCCAGCACCCTCGCCACTGTCACCAAAGGCACGCAAGCCTGGTGCATGCCCCTTTCGTGTCGTCTTGGTTCCGATGTGGATGGCTCGGGTCGTATGCCCGTGCTGGAGAGGTGGAAGGGTGGAAGGGTGCTGTGGCGGGACTGGAAGACCAGCCACCGGTGATGTTGGTCCAGGCTGTACTGGTTGAATTAGTGTGATGGTGAGCATGAGTAAGAGAAAGAATATGGGACCGCACTTACTCGTCGTAGCAACGGCGCACTGTTGGAATGGGATCCAAGTCCCGCTGAGGAGCGTTGAAGCTCTTCGTTGAGGCGAGTGGCTGGGGTGGTGTAGGCACACGCATTAGGAACGTGTGTGCGTAAGCTAAAAAATCAGCGGCAGCCCGACATCTTGAACGGTATGCTCACCGGTCAAGGCCAACGGAGCCATCGGTTCTAGCTTGCAAGGCTAGGACCATCAAGCTTAGCCGTGCGGCCGTTGATGTCGCCCCACTAGACATTTGTGAGCAGCAAAAAAAAACTCAACAGGAATGTTTGGCGTACCTTGTTGCCACCACCGGCAGGCATCTGGAGTGTCACCTCGGTGGTGCAGTTGGCTCTTGGTGTCGGGCGGGCTGGCGGGGGGCTCACAATTGTGCGTGAGCTTGTGGTCGAGTTTGGACCGAGCATTCGCAAGGGCGGTGATGACGCGAGACGGGGACGGGTGGGTGGTGGTGAGGGGTGAGTTATAAGACGGGTCGCTAGGCAACGCATCACCCTTAGCAGCCCGAAGCGCCAGCCCAAGCAGCAGTACTCACATCCAAGTCAAAAACGTTGAGTCGGCCCTCAACAAACAAGAGATGGTAAACGAACGGTAAATGGGGAAAATTGGGGATAATAAGAACGAGGATCAGCAAATGGAGGCAAACTCACCCACCTGGAGGTGCACTCACCATGATTGCGCCACTCGCCAAGCCAATAAGCGACTAATTTGTCAGCCCCGAGTGTTACCGTATGAAACCGACCTGGTTTGCCAGTTCCGGGCAAATTTGTCTCCGGGGTTTTTCCTGACGTGTTGGCTCATGTTCTGGCTCGGGTAGCTATGAGAGGCCGTACAGGACAAAAAGATTTCAATTTCAGTGTTGAGTGATTTCTGAGGAGAACTAAAGAAAACTAAGGATTTCCCAGGATCACCAGGACTTCCCAGGATTTCCCAGGATTTCCCAGGAAAAAAAGAAGCACAGGGTCTAGCACCCCAGTCCCAGGAATT
>WSTH01001319.1:0-13287 GCA_019616345.1 Ceratobasidium sp. 395
GTCCTCGTGTGTGCCAAAATGACGTGTTAAAAACGTGCATATGCGCGTATGGTTATTTTTACACTTCGAACGCCATATTTTAGTATATCGGAAAGATTTTTTGAGTCGGTGTTGAGGCTCATTTCGCAAAAGTATTCTTCAGTCTCATTCTACCTTTGATGAGAAGCAATTTTCGGATAGATCCATTTCATCGATTCTCGAGAACCCTAAGCGCCGAAACTCGAGCGCGATCTCATGATGATATTGATACACTTGCTCGAAGTTCGAGAATCTAAAACAGTGATGTAGAAACAGATTTGTGGACGGCCGAGCCTGAAGGCCTACCATGACTCTGGAGAGTTTGCCCATCACACCACCTTGAATAAGACAGAGTGTGATCGGTGGCACACTTGAGTTAATTTGGTGCAGCACAGATTCAGTGTGTACAACGACACAGCGAGGGATACCATGAAAGAGGCTATTTGTTCGCTGGGTAATGGCTGCGGGTTGTAAGTTATCTTGACACAATAGGATTGAGCGTCGAGGCGCCCATAACCGCACAAGCTTTCCGGAGCTCCAAACGCCTACACGTCTGGATGATCGACGGCCGCTACGTGTACCGCTTTGAGTCAAGGCGATGCATGGCTAGATGAAGATCTCACTCGTAGGTGGTACGGGAAGCCAAGGGAGAAATCTTCGGTAGAAGTTAGTTTCTGTGGAAAGAAGATTCAGAAAGTGGGCTGTGCTAGTCACGTGACTGGGTGGCAGGTCAATGACACCTACTTACCTCGAAATGAACGCGTCAACAGGGCGCACTCACTGCACCTTGCGGTGTATATTCAAATAAAATAAGAACATGGCCGCAACTCATGCAGGAGAGTGATAGGGGTACAGATGTGCGCCCTCGTGTCAAACAAGATGTTTGTGCTCCGGCGTTTGACGGAAGGCGGGGTGAACATCATTCGGAGCTCTGGAGGTCACGAAAAACGAAGGTTAGCAAGAGTCAATATAATCACAAAGGAAGATTGGCTTAGAATCAGAAACAGTTTCAAGACCAGGCCTCATTCCTGCCGGCAGCCACGGAATAGGGGTCAAACCAGTCCAATCATGTGTAGTAGAGTACAGTTGCAACTGGTATGTAGAACTCGTTGCTCCCAGGCGGTTCGGCTATCTCCTGTGCTACTAACTTGAGTATGGTGATGAGCACAAGTATTCGGTTTGCTTTCTCGCATCGTGAAGCACGCTAAATACCAGAGTCACGGTAATCGAACTCGCCCCGCCAGGATGTTGAAGAATGCCTTCGCCACCCTCTGCAAGACCTCTTGACAACTCATGTCGCAAAAAGTCGGCGTAAAATCTACAACTTAGGACCAGTGAGTAGGCGCTGAAGAGCCCAAAAAAAGCAGAATGCAATTCATTAGGGTTCCGTCGCTAATCAGTATTCTACCAAAAGGACTCTAACTCAAGTTCAGCTAGCTTTTTTATCCGCTAATCACCTCCGCTACATACCAACACACACTCAAATAACGCTCGTATATTCTATGCCAATAATCGTAATGTAGTTGCACAAGAACCAGCCGCTTGGGCAGCACACGATTAGCGCTTTCATGGACAACCAAAGCAGCTCGCCAAGAACGGATAACCGAGATTTCTGTTGGGTAGCACAAATAGCAGCTATAAAATGGTTCTATTTTAACTGTATGACCATTTCATTTTACAGAATATGACAATGCATACAGAATGTCTAATACATACGTAGCCGTAAGAAGCAAAGACACATTGTTGGCGCTTTCGATCTTGCTCTAGGTGACATTAGTCGGCCCTCCATCTAATGAGCGGTGGATCTCATCGGAGAGGTACACAAGATATTGGTTATTCGGAGGCGAGGTGCAGCGCGGACTGGTTGAACTATTCGGCTTAACATAATCACCGGAGCCCGGCATATAACGTGGCTAGCGCGGGCTGCTCATCATCTGACAACATTTCGTCAGGCTCAACAGCTTCTAATTAGATTGTGGACCACATGGTTCGCGTCAAAGCGCAGGTGGCCTCATCCGTACGAGGCATAATCCACTTGGTAGTAGCACATGACAAGGTCACTGAGTGCTGTGCCGCATATATCAGAGATGTATCCAGGGGCACTGTAGATTAGGCCAAGATCTTGGTTTCCACTTAAACCTCGAAGTCTTGGAACCATCGCAAGGTTATTAAGGTAATAAGAAGCACAAGCGTTAATCTCCAGACGCTTTCAGGCACAGTCCGTGGCAGCCATGCGGGTTATCTACACCGTGCCATCGCAGTATGATCCGTCATGCTTCTCTAATTTTTAGACATTTTAACCTGACTGGTTTACCTCCCGATTAGTGTTATAACCAGTAAGTCGTTCGGTGACCATTCTACCACATCAGTAGAAACTGGCGAGGAATGGAACAACAAAATATGTGGCGCTACGGTATGGTTCTTCTGGTTATACGCGCCACTTAAATGGACCACGCGGGCCCAGATAATCACCAACCATGCTGTGCGTCGTGGTGAACTCATTGGTATGGCACGTGGGGTTGTGTGGCTATTGAGCACCGGGAGGTAGCCACGGCGCTTTACTGTGTACTAAACGCTTACTGCACAATCAGTCGCTGCGGCTCATGTGCAACCGGCGTGGTCTTGTACTCGGGGTACCCAGGTTGCTTATTGGGGGTAAATGAACTAATATCACTTCTCTTGAACGGAAGGTGCGCAGGATGTTAAACTAGTAACATTCTGTGCAACGTTTCTCATCATGAATACTATTGATCAATTATTTTCATTAATGAACTCGTACTATAAGTCTTCTAATGAGTACAGCGCGGGCGAAGTAGAAGAAAGAATGGCATAAAAATCCGAAAAGCAAAAATTGCAGAGGCATGCGGAATGTATGACATGAAATATAACAAGACTTTTGGTCAGGGTACCGATACGACCTGTGACATGATACAGTAATAATAAACACTCATATATAGACAATGTATAGAAAAGGCATAGAGCCAAAAGTACATCCCAGGGGGGGACTATCGGCGGGTATTTTATGAGCCGGTTTGGGAGTCAAAGTCAATGAGATTATTAGCAATGGGAACCCATCGGTTAACAACTCAATAACACTTACAGGTATATGCTTCCTCGATTTTGTAGCGTCGCGGCAAGCCTTTTATTGAGCTGGTTATCGTAGCCGGATATCCCACAAAGACTTCAAAACTGGGCTCGCTTGTTGCTCGTTGCGTACATTCTCTTGAGCCTCGGGGGCAATCATTATATGTGGTCTGTTTTAGCACCCTGTCAGTCACTCTGCTAGAAGGCTGGTCATACGCTATGAACTTACAAAGCGTTAGCAGGTCTGCGGGCGGGCATATGCTGTATAGTGCTGCACGAGGATGTCTGAACAATAGCATTGGTGCGGCGACCCATGGCGTCTTTATCTAGCGGGTGGGGCTAAGTGTATGTGGTACTGCGAGGCGCTACATGAATAAAAGACTCCGCCAAACTATATATCGCTAGTATAACCACCATTAGCCTGAAAACATGGGGCCGGGGCTATACATTCGATTGAGCAGCAGGAGATAAATTGGTAAATTAGGAAAGCATCAACCTGTTCCGAGGAGAACAGCGGTTGGTTGTAGTGCCAATCGGGCGAGGCGGGTGGCTCTGTAAACACGCAACCACCCCAGTTCTGTGCAATCTTCTACATACGGGTACGCTTTCTTCCTTGCAGAGGAGACTTTTGCCTCTCTATTTCTTTGGCTATGCTGATTGTCCTGAAACGGGGAAGTCGCATGTGTAGCGCTTGAGACCGTGCAATGAGCTAGGCGGGGTTAACACGCTATAACTCACGAAACATGTACTAACGAGAGCGCCAAGCATCACTCTGGAACGCTAAATGAGTCTGATAAAGCATCAATACTGTGTACCACAGCAATCAGCTTTGGTCTCCCGCCTGATTTCGCGCGGTGCGGCGCGCCGCCATGTCGCAGGTTGGCGTAATATGGAACGCATGCGAGCAAAGAACCAATCAAATGTTCGACGCGTGATCGGTATGCCGCAATATGATCATCAACTCACCTAGTTTCGTCCCAGAATTTACTGCATATCTGCTATTTCCAGTGTATCCCAGTTTGGCCCATTTATCAGACACAGCCACTGGTCGCGGGATGTTCCATATAATAATGCCATAGGAGCTCACACTCTGTCCCAGGGTCGGAAGATTTCGCGTGATAATTTTCAGAGTGCCATACAGGAGAGTAAGAGCCAGTACAGCGGTGTAGGTGGGGCCCTCCTCGATCATCAACCCGTCAGGCCGCCGCTTGATCGCCTCAAGATCAATTCCTATTTCGATGTGTTTACTTAGATAACCTACGATATATCCTCTGTTGATTGGATTACAATACGAAACCTGGCCCACGTCCAGCGATGTATTCGAAGGTTTTATAATGCTACTTTCGTGTGGACCTCATGCATGGTCTGGGCGTCCAGCGACGTGCCATTCGAGTTCAGTCACTGCACCATACTTTCGCCCTCAGGCGACTGAAGGTATTTCCCCAGATTGGGTCTTGCGGTCTATCCTCGATGGTTTTATGTGATTTCCTACCCGTCGGTGGGTAAGTACTGTCGTATGCTACATGCCGCTGATCTTCGTGACTGAACGGTCTGAACAAACGCATACGACCTAAGAGTGTTTTGGACATCAAACCCTAAGATAACTGCAAACATATCGGCCTGCACCAAGGGTTTGATCATCCTGGACCCAAGCTGAGGAATGTTTTACCTTCATGCTATCCTCATACGGATGGGATGAGCGGAGTGGTAATGAATCCAGGTAGCCCGTTATTGAGAAACAAAGGGTCAGCATTACAGTGTGTACAGCCTAGGTCACCTGAAGATAGGAAAGTGGATGTGGCACAGAGTATCAGCACGAGCGGTCGAGGTCATTCGACGTGTGGACAGGAAGGTGTACGAAAGCGCTGACCGGGCGAGTGGGTGTTCTAGCGCTCGTATCCATTAACTGCCGGCACTGCTCTGGTCTGTCAGGAAACGCAATCAGAACGAAGGCTGGTTCGAATGCGGGACGAAGTTTCCGGCGTAGATTTCTCCGTAGAAAAGAAGACGACCCTAAATGGAAAGGGTTGGTCACGTTCTGGCCGTCGTTCCAAAAACGGCAATCTTCAAATGAAAGGTGCCAGAAAGGATGCGCTCGCTACGCCTTGCAGTGCGCGTTCATCTACGATGTGGTTAGTATTCCAGGTCCATACGTATGAGTGATAGGGGCTACATCTCCTTGCGTCAGACCCAAGTAAGCGGTACAATAATCCGGCGCGTTGGACGGGACACTGGGCGTGCAACAACCAGCCGTCCGAGGGGCAGCGGAGGTCGAAGGCAGTTAGATAGCTACTTTAGGAGAAAGGAGAGGCGCTCGGCTACGTGAGAATAGTTTCAGACCCATACGTTATCCTTGATGGTCGCGGGCTTAGGTGGTAGCCGACGATGTGGCAAGTGAGCCTCGAACAAGTGTGTAAATCTGCTACACCCGGGCAAGTTGACTGTGTTATGTCCGTTTGCCTCGTTGGAGTGATGAGTCTGAGTTCTCAATGTCTGGTCGCGTAATTAGGAGTATTCTGTCACTTGTGAGCTGGCCTAATCGAACCAGCCGCCACGAGATGTCACAAGTTATCCCAGCCATACCCTGTAATATCATTTGCGTCTAAGCTGTGAACACAGGGAAAAACTTTAGCTATCAGTGAGCGTTGAGATATGTAACTCGAGGTGAGCTCAACAGGGTGGAAGGTAGCTAGCGCCAAAGAACTACAGAGGATGAGCAGCATGCAATCCACCGAACAAAGTAAGATTCAAGGTAAAAACTCAACCGCCGGGTCAGTTAAGCTGGTGCAATGAGTAAGAGTGAGACAGTCCATAGACCTAACCCTTTCTGGTGAAACAATTGGGTCCCAAAGCTTCCAAGTCAACGTGAGGGCCGATATGGATAATGCGTAAAAATTACGAGATTCTTAAGCAATGGCCATACATAAGAAGGCTTAAACTTAGCCCGTAAGAATCCCGTCCCATTCCATTCACCATTCATCTGCTACCCTCGTGTGTCAAGTAGAAGCTGTGTAAGCATTCAAAGGGATATTTGGCATGTGGACCAATGGAGTGGCAAGGACTCGGTAGCCACCTCGGATTTGAAAAAGCTAGTATCCAATTAATTGCAACTGGCCATCTGAGGGTACGGCGGCAGCCGAGGCCGTTTACGAGATTGGTATCATCTACCGGCTAGCATTGAGTGGGTAATCTGGCCCAACATATTGTACATTGTAGATGTGGATGAGTCTGATAGCTTTGTTGACCTCGCATATAATATTCCATAAAGTACAGCCTTTTTTCAAGAAAACAAAAACCCCGCATATAGAAGGTCAAATGGAGGTGTGGCGTTATGTATTGGCATCAGAGAGAAGGGAAGAGAAAAGAGAACAGCAGGCGCGACGACGTAATAAAGAGACGGAGAGAGGTGCTAAGGCATCAAGCATGGTCGGACACGCTCGTGCAGAAGAGTAAATATTTTGTTATGTGTTATGTATCTCTTTGGACTGAGTATTGGAGGAGATATTTCCACACTGATACTTGGATTCGTGACAAGTATGACGTCGGTGATAAAATCTGACTTCTAAGCGTTCAGGTGTATTTTAGGACTTTGTCGGAGCTGGGAGTTGAGCAACATCTACATCCAGGAAGGGCTTAATTGAACCAGCTTCATCGAGTGGTAGACAAATTCGATACAGCACTTCATTATATAAACAACTACGCGTTTACCTGAGATGGTTCAACACGACTGCGAGCGAACAAGTACTGAGGTACCTGTTAATTGAAGCTTCCCCATTCGGTTTATCCATAGGAGTGGCTAGGTATGCCCTCATACGCGAGGTTGGGGAAGTGGCTCACTAGTCAATACATCCGCACCGGTAATTTGCTTACATATTATTCACCTACCACTCGTAACATTTATGATACTATAGCATCTGGTGTTACAAGTTTTGGGCACTGATTATTTACTTTGAGAGGAATGGCAATCCATAATTTGTCCGTTACGCCACAACTCGAGCACTTATCTTACAGAAGTCGTAGTAAGTACCAGAAGGGTTGACATACATATTCACTGATGCTTGAAGAACCCCATTTACCCGCCTATACAAATCTTACTTGGTAGTCCGGTCAGTCACCTGGGGCCGCGGTCACCGGGCAGCACATGTTCCGGATCACCTAGACCATGACGTCCCGTCCGTTAGTATCATCAGGTCGTGAGTGCATTTCACTGACGAATGACCGGTTAGAATGGAGCCCTGAGGGTTTTGAGCATTCGAATATCACAAAATTAGGTCAAACATCGCTGTAAGGGCTATGGCCCTCTCCAAGGGTATCAAGTACGTGATTCCTTTAAAATGGTAAGGAGACATACAGGCCTCGTATACTGAGCTCTGAGGCTCATCTATTCTATTTTCAGGAATTTTTTAGGCGGATACAAACGGGTTAGTCAGCATGGGGGGGGGGTGAGTCATACTGAGCTGATATACTGAGCTCTCAAACTTGATACACATGTACAGGAAACCTTTTAGACCCAGCAAGGCCGCGGGACACCGACGAGCTCGGTTAAGTCTGAGGGAGAGAACAAGAAGAAGCATGTATATGGCATGAGTATATGCGGGTGAGCCATCAAAGTCGCATGCATATGAAGCAAGTTCTAGCAAGAGTAACATTAGAGGCCGATGTGAGCATTAACAGTCCCGATTATCAACCCGTACTGACATTGTGGCTGCCAATTAAGTGGCTGTTCAAAGGAAGTTACTCTCAGATTTGTGCCGGCAGTAAAATTCCAAATAAAGACTTTAGGGTGGGGCTCGTTCGGGGCTCAGGTTGCCCTCGCTGCGGACCTGGGGCTACAACGACGTCTAGCGCATTACTTGAGGTCCACTTTGATTAGTGGTACAGAAAACCTCGAGCTATCTTGAGAACTTACACGGCGTGTACGTGTCTGGGGATAGCGGGAACGGGTTGTGCATCGCTGAAAGCTGGGGTTTGAGTGACGCCAACGCCTCGAAGTGCCATGGATCAGCTGATTAACTTGGGCGGGCTGTAGAATGGGTGAAGGTGCCACTCGAGTTCCCGCTATATATATTGAGCTCCAACAACAGCTTTTCCGGAAAACTACAGAAGACGCTAGCGCACCTTTCAATGGCACATGTATCACACGCTGTTCTAGGCGCCGGGCACTCTGATAGGGCAAGACTGAGCTTCAAGCGCAGTATCATTTCCAGCTTTACTTGTTCTTTGGGGTAAAATCGTGCCCTCATATTTGACTATCCTCACGAGTCATACAGCCTTTTGTTCTTGCTCTTGCCTAGGTAGTCGAGCTAGTGGGAGCTAAAAACAACTAAACGTGCAAAAACCAGGATAAAGCATATGCTACGCCCCACTCTATCTCAGAAGAGCAGCTGGAGGCAAGACATATTAGCTAGAGAGCGAAAAAGCTAGCCGAATAGCTGTTAAAAAGGAGGCTGCACGATACTAGCTCGATCAAACCATTCGCTCAATCTCTGGACCCTTGAACGTTCTGTGGCGGTCATCGTAACTTAGATTTGACTACCGTTTGCCTCGTCTTCACTAACACGCCGTGCAATACCTAGTCCTACATATGGGATAAGAAGTCGTCTCCACTTGTTCTCAAATAAATGTAATGTTTTTGACTTATGCCGATCCTGCTGTCGCGTACATTTTCGCTCGTGAATCACTATGTGACTGGCGTAACTTAGGGCCCCTAGTGGGTACATTAAGTATATACATTAGTTCAGTATGCGCATAACTCATTCATTCAGTAGACTGACTCCCGTACAGGGGTAATAGCAGCAGGGATATAGACAGATTGATCGCTTCGGTACGACAAACTCGCATATTTGTATATGTTTGCATGATTGTCATGTCTCGTCGCCAGATAATCCAGGTTTGAAAGTAACTTGCTGCCCCATCACCTTACTGAAGATACTTCAGCTCCTCCACGCATATCTCACGCGTTAGCCTTGTGTCTGTATGAGAAAGATGCGTTGACAATGCATAACCCATCTCTGTAAAGTACGCCTCGTTACCCCGTATTTGACCATAGCTTGTCACCGTGCTTAAACATTGCAAACGAGAGCAATGACACTATAAAACTTGCTTATAATTGATATCATTTCGCGACGGCTAACGCACGGCCTTAGGTAAACATCTCCGCTAGATCTGATCGACGAGGACGTAAAGGTTGAAAACCCTGTCTAAACATGAAACGTGGACTGGAGTACCCATTGAGCAAATTCAATCAGTGCACAGCTCAGGTTCACGTGTTTTACCTCACAAGAAATCCACATGAATGATTATTGAGGTGAATGGGGGTGAAATCACGTAGCTGAGTACGAAACCTCATCTGCGTTGTCTCGAAAAACTACAGGATGTTTGAGCCGCCGGCAAGTGGCTGGGACCTAGGTACCGAATAGGCTATCCTGGCCCCAGCTCCAGCCAGTAGATCGCAGCAGTATAACGGTAACACAGATCTGAGAAAGCTTCTCCTCCCAGCGGATCGGAACGGTTTCGGCTGGCTCCAGCCGAGAATACGACCAAGAGGGACATCCTAAAGACACGAACGAATGGAGTCGATACATTTTTCTACGCAGAATGGTCGAACATCGTAAACGGAAGACGGCGATCAGGAGGTGGCGCTAATTACCTGGAAAGGACAAATTGAAATTAAAACACTTCGACTGGGACCGTTCTTTGACGCCATGCAGTGCGGCGAATGGGGAAGCACTTCGATCGATTGAAGGGTTTGCCGCGTGCCCGGCATTCACTCGCATCAGCTGCATAGCCACAACTATCACGAGGAATCAGTTCCTCGTTCGGCCCCGTGGTGGCGTTCGGCAGGAGCACTGTAAAGCTGGATCTCTCGACACCACGCAAAGAATAAGTGCTTTACGCTAAACTTAAAACATACACTCCGCATACTATATATCCCCGTTTAACCCTATCAATACTCGTGGACGTGGAGTTTGCTCTAGGGGGTGTTGGTGTAGTCGGACTTCCCAACATGTACCAAGTGAATTCCCTTCCCTAGGGCTTGAGAGGAAATAAGGAGCACGTTGAACACACTTTGTGGTCATTACTGTCCGGGTTCGGTTTAGAGGTTGAACTCCACAGGCAAGGGTAAATCAGCGTGGAGAGCAGGTTTGAACCCCATGCGTTATAGTTGAAGGTCTCAAGCTAAAGTAGTCAAGACTCAGTCTAAAGAAATTTGAAGCTGCGAAAAAACCTAATCTCACGAATTGGCGGCTGAATCCGAGACTTGAAAAGCAAATGAAGTGCGAGGCTAAGCAAAGTGAGTAAATGACAAGCAGTGTGTGATATTCTTTCAGGAAGATTCGGGGAGTGCTAATCTACTGAGTATATCGTTTAACGTCAAGGAAATTAACCCTTAGAGACCGCGAAGAGCTGGCAGATAAGCGAGCATGTCCAATACGTAACATGTTCTGCACAGGCCGGCCTGATCGCTGCTCGAGTCGGGGAAACAACCATAGCTTGGTCCTAGAACACGAATACGAGCCACATGTCGGGGAAGGAGACGTACAGAACAGATAGTGTGTGAGGGGAGGGCAACTTTCAAAGCTGGTCGTGGCGAATTAGTGCAGCCGCCACGGTGTTGTGGACGTCACCTGTCCCGCTGTGTTGGGACTTAGAGACTGGTGCTCCAGTTCAAATCCGTTGACTGGACATCACGGAGTGACGGTCTCATGCGTCGTGTTTCTCTGTTCGGCTGTCTTGTCGCGTCAGACTCGTGGGATAAACAGGTCCAGAGATGGGATACCGGGTGTACTACATAGTTGGAAAACCGCTCACTGGGAATTCAAGCTTGACTGAGTGTGTAGCCTTTTCAAACGACAGCCACTGGATCATCTCTGGGTCACTGACAACACGATACGGGTTTGGGACGTAGATACTAGCACACCAATTGGTGAATCACTCGTCGAACATTCTAAATGGATGATATATGCCGCTTTCTTAACCGGCGATCGCATCATATCAAGCTCACTAAACCAAACAATACGAGTGTGGGATGCACATCTGGGTACTGTGATCAACTATCAGACCCTTCCGCATGAGTATCGGATTAGGTCCATGGTACTTTCACAAAATGGCCGTTATGCCGCCTCCGGCTCGGACGAAGACCGCACAGTCCGAATCTGGAACGCAGTTACGGGCACTCCGGTTGACGAGGCACTCGTCGGGCATTCGAAGCGGATTCGAGCAGTTACGTTCTCTCCGGATAGCCAATATGTTACCTCTTGCTCGGATGACGGTATTATGCGCGTATGGAGCACTATTAATGACCTGACTCAGATATCTCGAAGACGGTTTCACGTATATCCGCGCAATGTGCTGCGGATGGGTGGGTGTATGCGAGCGAAAACGAGTTACTTTTTTGGTTCCCACCCGAGTATCGTCATAGTGAGCCAGCTAATGCTCTATTTCCCATAGCATCTCATGCTATTACAAACAACGTGTGGCTTGACTACTCCGATTTTGTGCATGGTACTGACTGGATGAAGATTACTCAAGCTAGTGATTGATTTGTACGTTAAGTTTGACTATATACTTAGCATGCAAACTGAGCTTTTGACGTGACCACTTAGACTAAACATTGTCGGCATTTTTTGTATGTCCAACGGTGACTAAAAATATATTTAGATAAAGCCAAAGCTTCCACCCAGTGCTTCCGTGAAGTCAAAGCTTACGCAAAGTCACATGTCCGGTAGTTTTGATTAGGTTTTACCCCTTGAAACAACTCTTGCGCCCATTTGTAAGGTGATGTTGAATTGAGGATACTTAAAGTGGTGGAGAGCCGCCACAGAGTTTGAAAATAGTCACGTGACCATGCCGCTGACCAAACTTAGGTATAGCACGCAGATCATACTTATTTCTCGCAACTGATTTTGACGAACGTAGATGAAGCAGGATCCTGTGTATTACTTTCGATTTCTTTTCCCCATACACTCTTGATAAATATACTAATACAGCCATAACAGGATATATATGCTCAAACTCAAAATGACGGTATAGGCTTCAAACTCAAGAAACCTGCCAGGCGGAAACAGTATTCCAGCTCATAGTACTGCTACAAAGAAAGAGATGCCACCTCGATTATATTCGCACCGGGAGATCTGCAACTCTCGACGACTCGATCTACATAATTGAAATTTCAGACCTCCAGCCCTGCCAACTAGTCAACGTTGGCAAACTTACCTGATCATACATAGGA
The DNA here is from genome assembly GCA_019616345.1 of Ceratobasidium sp. 395. Classification (NCBI taxonomy): domain Eukaryota; kingdom Fungi; phylum Basidiomycota; class Agaricomycetes; order Cantharellales; family Ceratobasidiaceae; genus Ceratobasidium; species Ceratobasidium sp. 395. Next base: position 12,335 of record WSTH01001319.1, read on the forward strand.
GGCAACGCCCCGGCATCTGTTTCCACTGCCGTCCTACAGTAGTACAAAATTAGTCAATCCACCCAAAGCTAGACTGTACGCGATGCAGGACGCACCTCGATCCACTAGACCCACCCTCGCTCGTCAGAGCCTCTGGTCTCAGTCCAGGATCGTCCGTGCCACGATTCACAGCCCCGATAGGCGCGCCCTTAGGCTGGTTCTGCCATCGACCGGGGATATCGGACTGGGAGTTGCTCCTCTCGCTTCTCCCACCCATAACTCCAGCCCCGCCTCCATTTTCCGAACTCGCCGCATGGTTCTGACCAGCGGGATTTGAGTTATCGACAAATGGTTCGACGACCATTGGGTGGTGGTTGTTCGAGTAGGACCTCATGGCGGCGGTTTGAGAATCGTCTGAAGCGGCCATGAGGTCTGTGCTGAACCGACGTTTGTTCTTGCGTCGGCGATAGATGAAGAAGTACCAAAGTAGGAGGGTTATAAGCGCAAGGCCAACAACGATTCCAACTACCATGCCGGCTATGGCGCCCCCGGTTATGCCACTAGAGATCGAGGAGTCAAAGAGAGAGTTAGGGAGTGAGGCTGAAATTGGATGGTGCTGGACGCACGATTTTGGTTTAGTAGGTACAACCTCCGCAAAATCGACATCCATGACTTTGTTATCGCCTAGGTTTGTGATAACAAGTTGATGTTGTCCTGGTGCCAGGCCGCTCGTTGTATACTAGCGCGTCTAGTTTCAGTTCTGACTCACGGGGTCTAACAAAACCACGCACTAAAAGTGTTTGTGTATGCAGAACTGGCGCGGTTCCGTTGAGCTCCAAAGCCTGTTGGTTATCGAGCTGAACTTTGAATTGACCGTGATTCGGCCCTGTACTGCCGTATAGGAATACCTCACTCCCCTCGAACGTAAGAGAGGCAGCAGCACCGTATGTTGTTGTTGAGCTTTAATCAATGAT
>WSTH01001320.1:0-13270 GCA_019616345.1 Ceratobasidium sp. 395
ACAGAGCGATAAACAAGTGCATTTGTCATCTAACAAGATCACATGACTATCTTCTGGAGTATCCCAACGCAAACCCTTCATTGGCTCCAAAGTAAAGAGTCCTTCCGTCCAACACATCGATTACGTATTGGTTACGCTTTGTACTGGAATAGGCATAAGTGTCACAGTAGAACTTCTTTCATTGAGACCTTGCCGCGAACAAAGAGCCCAGGAATAAATGGGATTGCTGTACCTCCGCGCTCCTTGTCAGGGAACTTGCCTCGCCATTTGCGTTGCCGCTTTTTGAATGCCTGTTGGCAGGTTCGGCACATATCTTCCCGCATGGCATCCAGGTTCAGCGCTCGGAATGAGGCGAGATCGTCAGCCTTCTCGGTTGCCAGGTTTTCAAGCTCGGTCAAGTTCATCTGCTCAAGAGGCTTAGAAAGGGGAGGTAATTTGCCGAGAGGTGCCAATTGTGCAAGACGAAACCGGAGATGATGTTTACCTATAGATTAACTGTCAGTAATTAGTGTATAGGTAATAAATCATAGACTTACGCCGAAGCTCCCGTTTGTAGGCTGCCTTGACGAGCTTGGTATTTGGTGCCAGTGCAGTCTGTTTGTACTTTAGACATAAAATACACCCATGATATAGCAAGAAACATACCTTAAGAGCATTGATTGCACCTTGCACAGCCGCCAACTGAGCCCTCTCTGTCCCCGCACTAGCAGCTTCAAGCAATGCTCTTTTTAATGGTCAATTATCTGCTCATTGTGTTTCACAAATTAGCAGTACTCACTGCCCAAATTCAGTAAGTAAAGGACGATACAATTCATGTCGGTTGGTGGGTTGGTATGAAACATTGTGAAGTTGAGTAATAATGTCACCAAATGGACCAGCCCATTCAGAGCCTAGAGCAAGACTAGACTGCGCACAACAGAATATCAGTGTGTAAAAATACAAAGCAATATTTTGTACACTCTTACAGATTGCATAATATCGCTGAACTGATCGATCTGGTGGCGAAAGTGCAAGTAGTTTGGAGCACGGACAATACTCTTCATATTCGCCAGTTTTCCTTTCAAAATCTCAACCTTTTGCTCGGGGGTGCGCTGGGAAGCATTCCGAGATCTAGTTCTGTTGGTTGCTGGAGGTGGCATGGTCGGTAAAGAAAATATCACTGGTGGTTGTTCACAGATCAAGTTCGGCGCGCCACGAGATTAGGTATTTGCAAATCACATTTGGAACAGTTACATTCGACAACTTGTGTACTACATGCTACGGATGCCTACGTCGGCACACTCGTTACAATTTCTGGGATCATAGGTCTTCGTGAGGTTAATTAGGGGTCTTGGGGTATTCGGCATAAGAGGGTATCAACGCGCTGGCGCGACGCTTGAGGAGTGGTAGGAGACCTGGGGGGAACAGGCGGGGAGAGGACGCTTGCTGCACAAGCCCTGGGTATACGTATCAGAGCCTTCGGTATAGGAGGCAGGCGCGGTGGGGATGCAGGTGCCCGACCGTCATTGAGAGAACCCTCCATACGACCGGCCTTGGCTAAACCCGCTCTCCGAACAGCCGTGCGATCCAGCTCTCGAGCCCGTCATAGTCTGCATCCCACTATCCGAGCCACGAGGATACATCGAGCTCAAGAATCCACAAACACCAGCATCGCTTCCACCAGCACGGTACGTATCGCTCCCAGTGCCAGTCATATAAGTATCGCTGTTGTAGCTCTCGCTCGCGACGGACCGCGAACGACCACTGCCACTTCCCGCACGATAGGTATCGCTGTCAGTACCAGTGCCAGTATAGGTTCCAGGGCCGCTACGATAACTCTCGCTCGCGACCAATCGAGAACGGACGCTGCCGTTGCTTCCTCCCGGACAATATGCGTCGCCCCCAGCGCTTCGAACAGTAACACTCTTGCTCGCGCCAGTCCCGGACCGGTAAGCGTCGCTGCCGTTGGAACGGTACGTGTCGCTCCCGTTGCTCCTATACGTGCCCGACTGATTGGTCTCCGAGCGATAGGTGCCAGATTGGTTCGTCTCGGAACGGTATGTGTCCGACCGATTGGTTTCAGACCGGTAGGTATCCGATCGATTCGTCTCGGATCGCGCGGTATCACTTCGACTTCCTCCAGTCCTATACGTCTCGCTCGCGGCATCTTCCTTGTGAGTCCCGCTGACATAACTTCCACTTGCGCCACTCGCGACACTTTTGGTGGGCGACGCGGGCCGGAACGGACTTCCAGCGCGCGCAGCAGGGAACGAAGGCGAGAAGAGCGCGTCAAAGCCGAGTCCGACACCTGTCCCACGCGAGCGGGCGAAAGGGGAGGAGACAATTGAGCCCGAGCCCAAATCTGATCCTATGCGTGGTGGACATTAGACTTAGAGTTGGAACAAGATGAGTTGATTACTTACCTGATCCTGTATAACTTCCACTTCCAACAGCACTCCCACTGGCACTTCCACTCCCCCCAGTACCGGTAAACGTCCTCGTAAACGTCGATAAACTAGTGCTCATCTTCCCAGGCGACGCCATCAGCCCAAACGATCCCGAGTCATTACTGCTCCTTGGTTTAATCGCAGCGGCCGCACCCGCACCCGACGCAGCGCTAACAAAACTCGCGTCGCTCTTGGTGGGGCTAACCGGTCGACCGGTCCCTGAAGCGCCAGACTCGAAAAACGCAATGAGCTCGCCCGCACGACGGCCCATTGATGCGCTCGGATGACGGTTCAGCGATTTGATTGATTCTTTTTCTTTGAGTCCTCCGAGGGGCGAGGGCTCGGTTGTTTTTGGGGGGAGAAGAGGCAAGAAGAGGGAGAGCGGTTGAGTGGTGCCAGGTCCGCCGGGGGAGAGATATGAGCCATGGGTGGACGGTGAAAAGAGCGAGCCGCCATCGCTCGAACCGCGAATGTGCGAGCCAGAACGGCGAGTGCCGCGAGAAATATCACTTCCTGTACGTACAACAAAAATTAACCATTTTTAGTAACAGAGCACGAGACAAAAAGATATATAAAAAACGAACCAGGTCCTTGGCGAAGCGAACTTGTACGGCTAAGCTGGCTAGAGCTGCGCTCGGTCTGCTCCTCGACGGTGCTCAAAACCTTGCGCTCAAAGTTGACAGGGTCGAGCGTCATTTGATGCAACAAGGCGAGGATTTCTTCGGGCGACACGCTGGAGGTCGCGTCGGTGCCATCCTCGGTCGAATACTGCGTGTGCGCGTCGTCGGAGCGAGCGCGAGAGGGGGCGTGGGTTTCGGAGCGGGCATAAATTTGAGCCTCGGATTGAGGGTAGCCGGTTTGGGTCTTGGAGCGGTACGTCTCGTCTCTGTAGGCTCGGCTCCCAGACTCCCTTCCATCGTCGTAGGTGCGGGCGTCGTCGTACCCAGCACTATGCGCATCGTCGTACCCCGCGCTATGGCCGTCATCGTATCCGGCGCTCCAGCTGTCGTCGTACTCCCTGCTATCCCGACACCCAGCCATCGTCGGACATGCGGCGGGTGTTGAACGCCGAGGGGGGCGGCTGCGGCTGTGGGTCGGCGTCGGAGGCGGGGCGGGCGTGGCCGAGCTTGCGCGGGCGTGTTCTTGGACTTGGCCAGCGACAGACTCGAGCCGGACGCCGGCTTCGCGAGGTTCGGCTGGGAGGACTTGCAGAGCGTGCTGTGAAACTCTTGGTGCGAGAGCCGGAGCGTGCTCGTGCTCGGTGAGCCCAGGCGATGTCAGGGGCGAGAGCGAGGGCGGGACAAGCAGCGGGCGGACCGTGCGCGCGGGGGGGAGGGGGAGTGAGAGTGCGGGCTTGGGGGGCGAGGAGATGCTCTCATCAATGCTGGACACGGGCGAGGACTTGGAATGGGAGACGGAGGTATTGGTGCTCGCGTCAGCAGAGGTCGAGGTGCTGCTAGCGCTAGTGTGTGAGACCTGCCCGACGCCTGGAGCGAGTTGGCCCGCTGGATGACCACGTCCACCAGTCGGCGCGATCCATTTCAATATCAGCAATTTCGGATAGAGAACAGCCTGAGTGCGTAGCCATTCGAAAGGTGGTGCGTGGACGTTGAGATACTAGAGTGCGCTAATTCGTAATGGCTGGGAATGTGAAGAACCATCAGTTAAGCGCCAAAACCAATCAAGCGCCGAGAAACTCACGTCTCGCCCATTGTAGCCCACCCAATCGCCTCGCTCTCACTCGGAACCGGCACGCGCGTCACAATTTCTCGGCTCATACGTTGACGCAACAGAGCGGTAAATGTCCGACCGATTGGTCTCGGACCGGTAGGTATCCGATCGATTCGTCTCGGATCGCGCGGTATCGCTTCGGCTTCCACCAGTCCTATAGGTGTCGCTTGCGGCATCCTCCTTGTGGGTCCCGCTAACGTGATTTCCACTCGCGCCACTCGCGGCGCTATTTGTGGGCGACGCAGGCCGGGGCGGACTCCGAGCACGTGCAGCGGGGAAAGAGCGCAAGAGGGGGCATGGGTTTCGGAGCGCGCACAAGTTTGAGCGTCGGATTGGGAGTAGCCGGCTTGGGTCTCAGAGCGGTATATATCGTCTTCGTAGGCCCGGCTCCCAGACTCGCTTCCTTCGTCATAGGTGCGGGCGTCGTCGTACCGAGCGCTCTGCGCATTGTCGCACCCCACGCTGTGGCCATCGTCGTAACCAGCGCTCTGGCTGTTGCCGCCGGGGTTGCTGGAGTGTGTCTAGGCGTGGCAGTTTCCGGTCGCACACCGAGCGCAGATGCGTGGTTGGGGGCGGGTCGGAAAGGGAGGTCAGTGCGCGCAGGGTGGTGGCGTGCCGTACAAGCGGGGTTGTCGAGGGTTTATCCAGTCAACCGAACGTTGGGCCATGCACCCGCCGGTGGGTCCACACGCCTGCGCCTGGATGCGGACGTGTTGGTAGTCACATCAGGAAGCGACCGTGACAGAGCGGTGCGTAGCACGAAAAGTATACGTTGCTTCCTGTACACGCCACAAAATCGAACCATCTTTAGTAATAAAATGCGGCAATAGAAGGAGGAGACGAACCAGGTATTTGGCGAGCGAGTTTGTGGATGGATAAGAATGCATGTATAATTTGCGCAGGGGGTTATATGGGAAGATGTCGGTGAGGGAGACTCCATGAGCTATAAAGACACGTCACAGATATACTGGACAGGCCAATGCAGCGTTGGGAGGTGGCGGAGGCCATGATGTGGTGGTGGATGGTGAAGGAACATTCGCCATCACAACAAGGTCATGTGACCCTGTTGATCAGGGTCTACCCTGATTATCTCTACCCATTCAACCCGCACTCGAAAGAATTGATGCATGGGAGTGACAAGGTCACTAAGGTTTACGATCACTCGTGGTTTAGGCGAAGCCAGGCGCCGTGCAGCGGCGCCCCCGAGGCGAATGCATAGCAAAGCGCGGGTGGGTGGGTCCCACCTCGCGCTGGACACTAGAAGTAGATAAACACATACAAAGATCGAGATGAAACGAGAATGAGACGTTTGCGAAAACAAAAAAACTTACGCAGGCATAACCGTCACAAAAAAAAGAGAAAAGCACTGTCGACATAAGTGATGAGACCGAAAACGGAAAGAATTGAGAAGAAAGAAAAGCAGAAGTGACGAAACTGACTGAATAACAAATAGTGTGCAGCCCCAGAAACAAATGCGCGACCGGTTAAGAGAGAGCCGCCAAACAGGGAGGGAGCGGTGGGTAGCGCGCAAAATGTCAGCACTGACGTGTTGCCGAAGCGAAAACCCTCGGACAACGGCTGCGCCGTTGTCCGAGTGGGCGTGGCTCACCTAGCACGCAAAAGAGGGAGAATCCATACGGGCTGATGATCCAGCCCTTGCAGTTTATCTGCGCGCCAGTGAGTCAGCGGGAGCGAAGTGTCGGCGGACACATAAGGGATCGACACACTTTAATCAAACTCGAAACGAGGTCCCAGTTCCCAAAGGGTATCGCGCACTGCTGTGCATCCTTTGGGAACATCGTTCTGGGTTCGATCAAAGGGTCGAAAGCGAGAGGAAGACCGAGGCGTCGGCGGGGCAGGACCAGCAAGCGTGTGGTCAGCCGAAGCAAATGTGAGGCGACGCATATATGCTATGAAGCACGCGGCGCTTCAGTCTTGGTGGGTCTCTTGCGCGCATAGAACCCGTGAGACTACGCCAAACCAGGACCAACCGGTCAGCAAACCACACCCCTGACCACCGGTGGCCGCCTGGATAAAACTAGCTTGCCGCTTTGGCTTCGCGTCGTGCCTGCAGCGGGCCCGCACTTCGCACTGCAAGCGCTTTCCACGATGTGTGCAGACTGTAACAAATGCATGAAAACTCAACTGAAGCTTTTAAGCAATTAGTACTGTATGCTAGTGCATCGGACAGAGTAGGTTCTTCAAGCACGCATATAGCCAGCAAGACTACACTAAACAAGGAGCAAGCGCATATAACTTATGTAGAGGTTGAGTCAGCATTGTCAATTCGGCCACAATGTGATACTATGTGACATATATAGTGAATATAGGAGGGGTCAGGTGTATCTTAGAACAAGCGGTTAGGGACAAAAAAAGCAATCATCTCAAAGACGGTGCTGATATGGTGGTACTGCTATATATAGAAAATGAGAGGGAGCCAGGGCTATGCTAATCACTGAATGCACGAACAGAACAAGAAAGCTACTAGATTGAATAATCATCTGCAAAGGGATCCATTAGCTGGCCTCCCCACCCACTGGTTGAAGCAAAGCTGTATGTCTGAGCAGCTTGGCTTGCAAGTGTGCTGGGACCGGGACCAGCTGCTGGCGGAGTACCAGAAGGTCCAGTAGGCATGGAAATCGGTTCGGAGAGGCTCAAAGCTTGAGCCAGTACAAAAGACGTCTCCTCAACATCAGAATCGGATCCAATCTCAATAAAAGTTGGGGTAGGCGAGAGAGTGGCTAGCGCCTGTGCAGCTGGCGCAGCGATTGGTGGAGACAAGTCAGCTAGAGTGCTGTTGCCAGGTGGAATGGAAGGTTGAACGGGAGCATGGGAGTGGAGTGTGCGCTTTTGACGCTTGGGAGTTGGGCTTCGTGAACCTTCTGTGCAGATGGTACGATTAAACATAGGCACCAAGCCGCAAGGAGTAACTCTCACCTTCTGTATCAGTATCCAACTCGCTACTGCTATCCTGCACTGTAGCCTGGGTCACTCTAGCCTTCCCTTTGCCTTTAGTGGTCGATGATGGCTCTGGGAGTGGGAGAGTGGCATTAACTCCTAAAGATTAAAAAGGTTTCAGTATCGCTTCCAAGGGCCTAATGATACTCAAGGAACATACCAAGATAGATCTCTTTAGAAAGAACTCGGCCTCCCTCCATGAAAGCGTTGCTGAGGAGCATGCGAGTGGTCAGACCAGTCTCTCCGCTGTTGTTCTTCAAGCGTCGGTTCCGCTTGACCAGCTGAATGCACCAGTCAGCAGGAGCCACATCGTTAGGAGAGCGGTCGTGCTCCAAGCAATACGCCTGGTATGGGTCGGGAAAAATTGTTGCAATGAAGGCCGCAGTATCCTCAGGTGTAAGGGTTGGGTCCAGTGCCAAGCGTGGGTTGTCTTCCGGGTGGGACCTTCGGCCATACCCAGCAGCAACTAGTTGTTCCTTCATTGTCTGGTTGGGGGCGGTGCAGTTGATGTCGATGACGTTTACTCCTGCATGGTTTCGCGTCTAAGCATGACCAAAAAATATGAGTTGAGGCTCTGCAAAACTGGTTCCTAGAGTGAATATACGTACCACAGTCAAGCTCTCCGATGCTGCAGGAACAAAGTATATGGCATGCACTGGGGTGATTTCGTCAGGTCCAAATCGGTTCCGCTGAGGTTTGGCCTTTTCAGAAACTTGGGACAACTTGCGCTTGCGGGTCTTGTTGCTGGGGGGGAGTTGAGTAGAAACAGCACGTGCAGAGATGTTTCCAGTGTGGTACCCGGACAGAGCTTCATTCCGGGCAGCAGCAGAGGAGATGGAAGGCTGGGGGGCTGAAACAAGGCGTCGCCCCCGAGTTGATTGTAAAGAGCTGAACCAGCGACCCTTGAAGGAACCGGGGGCTGGCTGGTCCGAAGCAATATGGAGCGAGGCAAGGTGAGCACAGTCCAAGCATCGCCGAGGTGTATCGGGGTCAGGGACAAAGTTAGGGCAGCGTTCGGGACAAAGACCTTCGAACTTGCAGGGGCGGTTAGGGCTGGAGGAGGTGGGGGTATTATGAGTTGTGTCAGCCATTTCAGACAAGGAAACACGAAGGAAAATTAAAAAAAAAAAAACTGAAGTCTTGTAATAGTTGAAAGCAGATTAACGAGCGGCTGGTAGCTAAGAGAAAACGAGGAGCATGACTAGAAAAAAATGAACTGAACCTTTATATATCTCAGGAAGTTGTGCACGTGCCTGGGAGGTCTGTGCGTGACGTATGACACCTGCTTGTGGTCTGCTTACCACCCCTTCCCCATCTTGTCCATCTGCTATGAATGATAGTCCTAGGCTTCCACTGCTGCCCCCACCACCAGTGGAACTATATGTGACCTGGCCAACAGCATTTGAGTCTTCATACCGCTACATTCAGACCACCTGCCAGCAGGCCTATCAACTCTTACGTCTACACAATGGGGATGTTGCTAGGCTGAGCGTACTAAAGGGACGATTAGAAGATGAGTGCCTTGCGATACTAGAGAATCTAGAAAATCTTGGACTTCAGACCGACTTTGTAAACACAGTAATGCAAGGTATTGCGGATGCTGTAGTGCGTTTGGAAGTTGCTATTGAGACATTATCTGACCGGTATGTTATGTATTGCAAAAGTATATTCTCTTATTTCTGGACTCAAAATAATGTCAGGCCACAAGCTGGGCTTCACTTTGTGGAGACTGTGCGCTCTGTGTCCTCTGGTACAGCTGGCCAACCAGAATTAATAATTAACCCTGAGGTCTTGGTGGATGCCTTTGATGCGAAGCGGCGGATTACAAAAGCTAGTATGGCCAAGGCATTAAAGGTTTCGCGTCCCACTCTCGACAAGAATCTGTCAGAACTTGATATTAAGCCAAAGTTTTCTGATATGACCGACACAGAATTGAACGCTTTTGTCTCGGATTTTAAGCTGGTTCAACCTAGTGCTGGCTACCGTATGGCAATGGCGGAGCTACAGAAGCAAGGAGAGCGTGTACAACGCAAACGAGTGATGGAGGCGCTACGTGCGGTTGATAAGCTAGGTGTTGAGCAGCGCACCGGCAGGCCAGTTGAAAGACGGGTGTACAAGTCACCACATCCGAATTATCTTTGGCACCACGACGGACACCACAAACTGGGACCTTGGGCATTCGTTATACATGCCTTTATAGATGGATTTGACCGAATGGTGTGTCATATTTTAAGTCTTTGGGACACTGGTTTGACTTGAATTATTATTACTGCTATGCATAAATAGGTTGTTGGGATGCTCGTATCAGACAATAACCGGGCAACCACAGTATTACGGGTGTTCTTAGAAGCCACCAAGCAGTATGGGTGTCCCAGCCGCTGTCGTGGTGACCGGGGTGGGGAGAACCTTGCGGTTGCAACCTATATGACCCTCGTCCGTGGAATCAACAGGGGATCATACATGTGGGGATCGTAAGTTGATTATCAGCTTTATATTATACACACTTATGGTCTAACCATTACAACTGCAGATCAACACATAATCAGCGCATTGAGCGCCTATGGCGAGATGTTGGAGAACAGTTCAGCCGTCTTTGGAAAGCGTTCCTTCTACGTCTTGAGCAGCAGCATTCCCTAGAACGGTCCAACCCATATCATCTTTGGCTGCTTCATTTTCTACTTCTTGATCAGCTCAACTTTGATGCCACATCGTTCGTTAGCCGGTGGAACGCGCATGGTGTCAGTGGGTCAACAACTCAAGGCCAGACTCCCCAGGTATGTTTTACGCCTTGTTTCATGTGTATAGCACGTTCAACATAGTGCATATACCCAGGATATGCGTTTCCTTGGCCAGCTCACTCAAGGAGTTCAGGAAGATATATATGCAGATGTGCCCCTTGCCGTACTGGAGGAGTATTTGGGGGTTGAAACCGACCCATTGGTGTCCACAGAGGAAGCTAACGAATGGGAAGAAGAGGCTAATCTCGACAACATGAGCAACGCTGCCAATAGCAATGGGCCAATCCAGGAGCAAGAGGATGACATTGACCTCGACACGCTAGATGATCATGAGGCTGAGGTGGTAACGTTTCTTCGGCAACAGTTGAAGTCGGAACAGGAAAAGCATGTTCGACACCCACCGGTTTCAGTTCCGAAGAAGTTATGTCCGTTTACTTCGGAAGACCAGGTTGTAAGCTTTCGTGATGCATGTACCATTGCTTGTGAGGAAGGCTTTGAGCCGGCAGGATATGGAATACGGCGGGATGAATGGGATGGCGACACATACCCAAGTGAACAGTATATTGGCACATCTAGAAGAGTCAACCCTTCCATGTTTATTCCACTACCGTATGCAGTGTGGTTCCCAAGGGCAGTGGAGTGGGCGATTGGATTACACATTATGAACACAATGCTTGAGAACAATTTGTAGCACTCGTCACTTCATATATTGTTGTTGGTTTTGTTACTCATGTAGTCTGTAGAATACTCATGTCAATACAACAAATATTCTATAGTACTCAGCTTCTTGGCTCAAGCTGTTAAGCTCGTATGTGAGGTATAGATGACCTAGTATTACCGGTAGCTCCTACAGAGCACTTTATATACACAAAAGAACAGAACATATGACTGCCATATTTATGCTGGTCTGGATAGTCTATTAGGTTGTCATTGGTTGGAGTATGAAACTTGGTGGTGTATTTACAAATGAGTATAGTCTTGATAGCGAGCAACTATATATACAATGTATGCGGCGATTGGGATGTACATGATGGACATTGGACGCTCGGGTGCGACACTCTGTGGTGGCAAAGGCGGGCGATAGGGCGGCATTCCAGTATGTATGCCATATTTGGAGGAGTAATTGAAGCTATTGGGTGCAGCATTGTCAGCGAAGGCTGAGCGCGACGGGCGAACGGGGATTGGAGTCGACATGACAGGTGGGGCGAATGATGTATGCGCCTCTTCTTTGCGCAAGACAGCGTTTTCTGGCTGCTGGCGGTTCTGGCTCATCCCCCAAGTCCAATTGGAGGGGCGGAGTGGGCCAATGAAGCTCGAAAGTCTCGAGGATGAATGGGCAGGCATCTGCGCAACACTGTGCGCCTCAGCCTCAGAATGGACATCGTCCAAAAGGGCAGCGGGCAAATCCGCACGGCGCTGTGAGGTTCTAAACATAGTAGAAATAAAATTCAGCTAGTACGCGTAGCTCGTTTGGTTCTAAAAAAAAATTATAGTCGCGGCATGCGCGGGGCTCATAACCTATGAACCGGGAAACTCAGCGTTAGCGTACGGAAGTGAAAGCTAAGCTGTATTCTACCTATGAACCAAGAAACTATACCAACTCCATAAGTAAGGTGTACATAGGGAGAACAGGAACGCATACCTCAGCGTTAGCGTACGGAAGTGAAAGCTAAGCTGAGGATTGCAAACAAGTGCCAACAGGCTAAATACGGAAGCACAGCCACATGAGAAACATGTACAAATAGGCGATATGACTATGCTACAACACATGAGTCCTAGGAGCACTCAATTTGGTTTGATTGGTGTGTTCTTGCCTTTACGCATACAGGCTGTGAAGCGTGCAGTGCTATGAGTAGGTTGGTCTCTTGCCCAAACCCGGATCGAAATACCAGGGATAACTATGAAAAAACACGATGTAGCTGGAAGTCAACCTTCTGCTAGAGCCTATCGCCGAGGCAAGAGCCGAAATCAGCTAAAAGCCACATTTGGTCTCTCTGCCACATCCACATAGGGTGCCAAACTCCAAATAGCATTTTTCTCTATCCATTATGCAGCCAGCTGGCCGATATGCTAAAGCCTCAGCTTAAGAGCTTTGACTGGATATCTCCTAAGAGTTCTGTCTGCATCTACCATGATCCTGCTGTCAGACCCTCTGTCGGCTATTACATGAGTAGTGATCCCGACGCTGGACTTCTGTGCACTTCAAGTTATATCAGCATGACCAAGAACTCACACACCACAAGTATTTAATCCTTCAACTTTGGCAGGCATTGGTGCTCTGCCACGTCTGTTTTTTCTCCTCCTACGCTCAAATAATTTTACCTATCATTCCCTGGCCGTGCAATGTCGAGTGTACCTTCTACCCCAGCCACTCTTGTCCCCTCGTCACAGGTTTTGCCACCTGAGACTGGGTCCATCGGTACTCCTCTACCTCTTGTTCCCTCATGGGGTGTTGCCCTGGTGCGTGGTGAAGGTGGGCAACCAGCTTTATCCGAAGAGGAACCAATTATGGTGTACATCTCGGTAAGACTTTCTTTACATGTATATCAGTTTCTCCACTCACACTGCCTCTGCTCTAGCTGCGTCGTCTGATCTACCACATCCATGTGCATGTTCTTAGAAATGCATCTAGGGCTTTGGATACTCTGTTTAGGGATGCGTACGGGTCTGTGGGTTCTACATATGATAACCCTATGGTCCTGGAGGAGTACGATCCCCCCGAATGGTGGGATGCTTTTTTGTCTTATATTTATGTCCCACAGTACGTCCCCTCATCCGTGTCTCTACATCATGTTGCATAGCGCTAAGTCTTGGTGTCGTGACCCGCTCTCACGTCCCACGACCTTTGAGCTGCGCGCCTGCCCTTCCGTCTTGAACTCTAGCGCTTAACGCTCCCTTTTACTTTGTCTAGTGGCTTGACTCTCATAAGCCCCTTTGTAAGCAGCCCTTACCCAAGCAGCACAGCCCGTGCAGCGCTTTTCCTTCTGTCACTTCTCGTGGCTATGACTCGTTTCCACTGTACCGACCCACTTCTACGATGTACTGCCTCGCTCTACTATGTATGACTCACGTACACACAGACCATGTACCTCGTAGTATATATACAGTGGAGAACAAGCCGAGTACCCTCAGCTTGTTCTACCTCGTCAACTCTCCCCTCTACAGTGTGACCATACTAGCAGGCTTTAGCGCGGCTAGTGTTACAAGTAAGGCAGCGTTAGATTAGCATAAGAACTCAAGCACTTCGGGCAGTCGATCCTCACTTCCTTCGGATCGGACTTAAGACCACTTCGACTCGTGGCTTGTACCAGCCACCAGACCAAAGACACAAGACACTACTAGTGCCTATTCAGGCCAAGGAACCGCGGTTCACATCGTAGCCACGAGGCGCACCCACAAGCGGGTCGCAACAAGACA
>WSTH01001321.1:0-13267 GCA_019616345.1 Ceratobasidium sp. 395
GAACTGAAGGACCCTGCGCAAATGATGCAGAACCCTGAATATTGGGGGGGAGAAGTGACCTTGCGAGCAAGGTGATTCATGTATTGCTGGGCGTGTGATTTTTTTGGTAGTTTTTTCATCTCCACGGTTAATGCTAAATAAGGAAGATATGTGCTTTTTCAATCCTACCTGAAGTCTCCGAGAGATATCTGAATTACACTGGCGGATATAATACGTTGTATTATCAACTTTGGGATCCCATAACATACCGAAACCTTCATATATCCAAAAATGGCTCAGACCGTTATCACGAGCCACCGGAGTCCCGTTTCAGCCGACCTCGGCGCTTCCGGGGTTGAAATCGTTACAAATAGATAACGACCTCAGACGTCTCGGTATATGATAAAATAACGGGTGAAGTCGAGTGCTCACGAGCTCAGAACGAACGAACGTATTGGCCTGACATGTGATTAATTTGTACTAGCCCGAGCCGCCCTTCCCCCGAGCGGGAGAAGCCGATGAGCGGTACCGCCTGGTTCTATTACTCCTATAGTTGACTCCGGGATGCGGGTGATACGTGCTTCGAGAGAGTCGACTGCTGAAGAAATGGCAATCTCAAAGCCTATGATGGTGTGGTCTCGTGCATGTGCATTGGGTACAAAAAGGCCGGGGTTTCTGACTCTGTTGCCAAACTCCCTTTCGGTTCTCTCCTCTCCTCACTCTCCTTTAGCTTCGGCTTGTAGTCCACCGGACCTCCACCCTCCTTTTGAAATCTACTTTCGTAATCTCCAACCATGCTTTTCGGTCGCGCTTTGACTACCCTTGTCGTTTCCCTCATGGCAACTCTGGTTGTCGCCGCACCCGCAAGTGTGGCGGCAAACACGCCTGCCAACGTCTCCTTGGCAAACAGCACATCACCGAGCAGTGCCTCTCTCTCGGTCCATTCGATTATTTCCGAGGCTCGTTCGGATCTTGGCTCAATCATGAGTCAACTCGGTAAGTTAACATCACCACCGGCGCTTGAATCAATCTAACTTGTATCTCCGATAGACACTCTTGACTATGAGAAGAACGGATCTCAAGCAATAAGCCAGATTACAACTCAGCTTCAGGCTGCAGTTGTCCACTTTGTCGGAAATGTTGTCACGTATGCGCACTCCGAAGAAGGACGCAAAGCTTCCAAGCGCGACCTTGGGGGGCTCATTGGACTCGACCCCATTGGCCTTATGAAAGATGCTGGATCGGTGGTGAATGTAAGCTTCCTGAAATAGCTTCCCGGGCCCACTTGCTTACACATACGTCTCGATCTTCAGGGGGTTTTCGCTATTATCAACAGAGTCAAACAATTTATCTCTCAGCCTGCCCAGGGACCCGAAATCATCAACCAGATTGGCAAGTTGATTAGCGACATCTTGGGAGAGGTTTCGAAGGCGCTACCGACAGTAATCTCCATTGTGCTGAGGATTATCAATGCCGCTCGGTAACGCATATAATCAGCCTTCCGTTTCTTCACTGGGGTTTTATCCAATGCTACTTGGTTGTATTCGTTATCGATCTAGGACTTCTTATTTGTAACCTAATATAAAGCGACTTGCCATAACGAACCTTGCGGTGGTTTTTCTAGTCGTCATTACCACTTCATGAATCTATTGAGCCTTGGAGCATAGGGAGATATCATCGTTAATAACTACCTCCGTCCTCACAATAACCTGCTCAAACTGAATGGTGGAACGATTCAGACATAGTCGCTATTCGTAAAGAAGTGAAAAATATCATACATTTGAGTGATACAGTAATGACGTAATGTTTCCAGAAATAAACTTTACTAAACCCTTGCATCCGTGAGCGGTCATTACGAGAATCATAGCGTGATCATAGCTTCCTGCACTTGAACGAACCCAGTTTGTCGTTGAAGTCCTGTGTTCTCAAATCGCTTGAGCCTAGGGTAACACGAAAGCTTAGTACAGCTAGCTGAATCCCAGAAGATGTGGCGTGCTCACCTGGGTAGGTCAGCCCTGCGCACATACTCTGCCCTCGACACCCGGTATTGCTAGATAAAAACGACCGTGTAAGTTAAATAGAAGAAGCGCTCGGCATAACTTACGGATAGAGACGACATGCCGTTCCGTTACTAGGCTGGAAGCTACTGATCATGTTGAGCCAACCACTAGGCATGAGAATGCATGTATCCATCCTAGAGACGCTTATTAATTTTCATCATTATACGAGATTAAAAACACTTACGGAACGCCAACGATCATCTAATAGGAAGGTATTTTAGTAAACCCAAAGGTCATGCAGGTGTCGTCGCTGTAGGCGCACTCACACAAGGAGGCCCCCAATAGATCTGATCGCAGAACAGGACGTGCGGGCTAGTGCTATTACTCTGACGAGGTACCATCAGGGCAGGGGCGGCCAAGGAGCCACCGATAATGGTTAACGCGGAAACATAGGAGAATCGCATAGCTAAAGGAATAGCACTAAGCAACACGACGATTCCGTGAGCTTGCTCGAATGGGTGGAGGGGATCGTTCAGGCAGCGCGCTCCGCCTGAATATATCCCAAGTCATCAGGCCTGAAGGGCCCATTACCCCTGTCCGACAACCCTACGGCTCGATATATGAGCTACGGTCCACGGGCGCCTGACCACTGGCTGACTCCGCTATGGCTATACACTCACCATCCGATCCTGGAAGGATGCCCATTTAGAAGCAGTCTGCGTGGGAAATTGTCTAGACCTAGGACCACATTTATCGAGTCTTCGTCATGGCGTTGTTGTTATCTACATAACAGTGTGCCGGAGAAGGTTGATGGCAGGAACGTATCGGCTCTGACAAAGATGAAGAGAGGGGCGTATAATGAAGGGGTAATCAATCAAGCGTTTAATGCTGTATTCAATTTACTCACAAACTTGTACCGAGTTTTTACGTATTCAACTTTTGTATTTTGGACATGCGTTGAAGGAGATTTAGGGCGTTTGGCCG
Source organism: Ceratobasidium sp. 395 (assembly GCA_019616345.1). Taxonomy (NCBI): domain Eukaryota; kingdom Fungi; phylum Basidiomycota; class Agaricomycetes; order Cantharellales; family Ceratobasidiaceae; genus Ceratobasidium; species Ceratobasidium sp. 395. The sequence continues at coordinate 2,964 of WSTH01001321.1, forward strand.
TACACGGTAAGGGAGATACCCCTTGGCAATATGGAAAAATCTTTGGATGGTGGGATGGTACAACCCACTTCCTATAACCGATGCTAGGGCGGTTTGGACGAATTCACGCTTCCATAATCCGAGCAAAATTCATCCGGTTGATGCGGAAGGTGAGCGGATCGGAACTTGGGGCTATCCAAATGAGTATCCTGGAGGTAGAGTGCTTCATGGCAAACCGTCCAACGTTGCAGGAAAAAATACAATGCCGCATGATTGTAGTGGTTCGAATCCCGGGGCACCACCAAATCACCACTCGCTCTTTTCGAAGTCGTTTGTTTCGGTGGTCTCGGTCGACTCGATGTCTGTGGAAACCTATTGGATGTTGATGGCTCGTGGCCAAGCGATACGTACCGGCAGCTCGGCCCGGGATGGCGTGCCTTACGAAAACATCCTCGGCGCTTACGACCCACAACAATTTGATCGCCGATCGCATTTTCTATCCAACCACGACCATGAGTCCCGTGTCGGTGCCCTTACTAAACGTGTTGCATAGAGTACGGTACTGAAAAAAGCTGATCGGTCGCGAGAATACCTGAAGCTGTTTTTAGAATCAGCATGTCCAACTAATCCGTGTTGCGGTCTCTATAACTGTCTACTACCTGCTTGTCGAGCTCTGTATTCCCTCTGGACTTGAACAGTTCTGGCGTATTATCTTCAATTATTAGAGGTACGCACGTGTGTAATAAAATAATCATAACTAATACTGGCCTCGAAATAGCATGCTTGGATAACCCACTACGATGATGACGGACACAGCCCCACCTCCAAGGCTTGCGTCGCCTTAAGTAATTTCTACCCACCTCCCACTTCCCAACCTTCCCCAACTCGAATAATCCGTTCCGCTATCACCTGAAGCTCGGCTGCATGCTTCGGCGTCGCCAAGTGCGTTGAGGATGTTGCACAAACTCCGAGACGAAGTCGCTGCATTCCAGTCAAAATTTCCCCGGGCGCATTTCTCTCAGCGCCTTGGAACAAGACGACGCAAAATCTAGAATCAACGTGCCCATGGTTCGGACCAGAGGCACGAAGAACTGGTCTATGAAGTTGTAGGAGTACTTTAGGATCTCTATTGATCGTCAACGCTTCTTACACCCAATCCTCCGACTCTTTCTATACTCAGCCTAGCGACTCTCCTATTCCCAGACTTCCACGTCCTCCCGGTTGATCCCTGTTGGCGTATTCGATCTCATCGGCTCATAAATATACTTGAATTTGGATAGGCCGCGTTGCTGCTTTGTTCGAGACTGCAGTCCTCCATTCGAACGGGGATTTTATCGTGTATGTACACTCCAATAATGGCGTAGAATGGTCAAGCGCGACCTTGGGTGTTCTCGGACTCGACCCCATAGGTCTTGAGAGGGGCGGCGCGTTGGCTGCAAGCGTAAACCTCTCGTGATACCCCTTTCGAATGCATTTTATGCAGTTGTTTCGATCTCAGTACATTATCAAGTAGTTATCCACGGAGATACGGCTTTATCCGACTCGGTTCTCCCTACTGGCAGGACTCAGCAAGAGTACACAAGCTCGCTGACATAATCTTGTAACGTACCTCCCAGCGTTCCGACACCTTGCAGTGCCGACTCGAGGTAGTTCAAGAGAATTCCAGAAGTTCGTACACTCACGACGTTCAGTCAAAGGCAGCTTGGCTAACATTCTCAATACGCAGCAGGTAGCAACTCACTCGACTGACCTTGTGGATATCCTATCATCCCCTCCGGAAAAAACGCGTTATCCGAAGTCCTTGCCTGGCGCCGTCGATAATTAGAAGATCATACCTCTGGCCACCTACTGATGTCGCCCACGCCTATTAACGTGTACGGCGCCGCGTTTTCGTACTGGAGGCACCTCCAGGAACAGCTCGCCCAAACGATCCTGGACTATGCGGACGCCTGCTCTGCGCTCAAAACGGCACTTGAGATCCTACCAGTTGACTATTCCACTCGCGACCAGCAAGCCGAGGCGGTCTTTGATCTCCACTCTCAACTTTCGGCCCTCACTTCATACGAACAGACCCTCCAAAAGGCCCGATTCTCACTAATGGCAACGCGTAAAGCTACCAATGGTCTCATACCCATCAACTCACTCCCTATTGAAATACTCGCCACCATTTTTGTTTCGGTTGTCCAACAAGGGGCGGATGCAATTTGCAATCTCAATCTGGTTTGCAAACTCTGGCGCCGGATCGCGCTTCAAACCCCAGCCTGCTGGTCCTGGATCGCACTGCCAGTTGGTCTCAAAAGCCATGGAGCTTACGACTACACTGAAGTATGGGCCAAGCGCGCACAGAATCAACCACTACGCCTCTCTATATGGGAATATCAAAAGCTGCCGGTCAAGTTTGACAATGAGGTCGATGCCTCTGGAATGCTTCATAGTCTTGTTCCACTGATGTCACGGGTATACAAGCTCGAGCTTGAAGCCAAAGGCGTTGGAGCGGGCGAGCTTGTTCCGGAAATTCTTGGTTGTTGGGTTCAACATGGATCCACTGGCACTGCTGAAACGCTCGAGCTAGATATTCCCGTAAAGCTAGCGGCGGTTCGCCTATCAGCTGACAGCGGCCATCTTGGGCACAAATGGCCCTCTCCTGATGCTTATGAATCATTCTTTGGCTCCTTGCACTCACTGTCGGTAGTTAATGCTAAACTTGATCGGAGGCTAGGCTTCTACTCAGGACTTGTGAACTTACATCTTGGCCCAATCGATAATCTCACCGCATACACACAATGGGACATTGCAGCTATTTTGAAAGAGTGTTCCAAGCTATCCTCGTTGGCTATCGTTGACCATCATATAAAACTCGACAGAGAGAACCCATTTTTACCAAATGCGATTGCTTTGAACGATCTGAAGGTGCTTCGCCTTGAATCGAGAGGACCTCCAAAGAACATCTGGATTTTCTTACAGATCATCACGAGCAGTTCCGATTCAATACGAATGAGTGTTACTTTTGAAGAACATCCAAAGTTTATCCCAGCAGCCCGCTCATTCCTCGAGCGCTTCAAGGTGACGGTTTTGTACATCGATTCGCCATCCCCGGAGTCAAGATATCCATGCGTCTCCCCGATGTTCGTTCGTATGCAGCATCTTGAGCATCTAGTAATTCGAAACTGCTTAACTTTCGACGGAAACTGGCAGAGTAGTGCCGCCCACGCAGATTTTTGGCCGAGGCTGGACGAATTGAGCTTGATGAACGACACCCTCGACCGACAAGATTTACAACAGTTGCTGTCCATTCGCGTGCCTCGTACTGTGTGGTTATGGGAAACGAAATGGGATGACATTCTCAAAAAAGAGGTAGTAGAGGAGATAAGCCGACATGGTGCAAACGTGATTGTAGTTGAGAGGGAGCAGGATATGCTGGTTCGGCTCAGGGAATTTGCTGCTAAGCCTCTTGGCTACTATTAACTGCGGGATTGGTCATGGCATGTAGTAGTCATTAGCGAAGACAATCCTCATATATTTTCTTCCTTTATTGGCGAAACAAACGACTACACCTGTCGGGTGAGTACTACAAGCCCAGTATCTCCGGCCGCGGCCCGATACTTGCCAGGGACTCACTACAATCCTAACACATATCTTTGATTATGGCCGTCTTAGCTCGACTGAGGAGGCGAATTATCTGCATGTTTGAATATGGTTGATTGGAACTTAATCAGTAGTTCGGGTCTCACCTGTTCCGTTTTTACCATGCTACAAAACTACGAATCAGGCTCTCTTTTCGAGGTTGTTTACTTCAGCCATCTTTGGGACTCAATGTGTTGTGGATCATTATTGGATGTTGATGGCTGGTGACCGACAAGCAGTACCGGCATCTCGGCCCGGATGATGTGCCTTACACGAGCCTTACATGAGCATTCTCGGCGCCTACGGCTCACAACTTTCATGGTCACATTTTCTGTTTGACGATGACCACGAGTCCGACCTTGACCTCCCCAATAGCTTGGTAGCATATGATGGGACTACCCGACGAGCTAATCGATTGTCAGAACTCCCAAAGGTAAGTTTAAAATCAGCAGCTGGTGCATGTCGGCTACTTAATTTGTGGTATGATCTATTATAGGACTGCCTTCCACCCGTTTGTTGAGTTCATTCTCGGATAATGCTAGTCTGTAAATCGAACGACAATTTGGAGTACGTACATCTGTTGATAAAGTGAACGTAGCTAATTACAAGACTCGAGATAGCATTCTCGGACGATTATGCTATGACCGCGACAAGCACATCTCCGCGTCCATGGGGTACGCTACCTCTCGTCCCCGCCCAAAATCCTTATATGTCATCCCTCATTGACTTGACGCAGCTCCCCTTGTAACCTCCGCCATCGTAAAGTGCTACAACTATTCTCCTGAGCGGCGCTCAACTCGCCCACTTCACTCAAACTCGATATCCCAGCTTCAAATTCAAATCTCCCCGCTTCAGCCGGAGCCCTCTCAAATCTACTGTACTGAGCTATTTGGCTAAGACGAAAACTTAGTTTCACGCCTTAGTGTCGTCTGGTGGCCTGGAATGTCGCGAAAACCTTTAAACGAGACTGCTGCCTATTTTCCCAGCCTTTTCTGTGATTCGAGTCCGAACATATCGTTTTTTCGTAATCTACAGACTGTAAGTCGGATTATGGCTCTTGAGTATAGCCGCTTCTTGTATCGTGCTACAACTCCCCTGGTTCAATATAAACTTGGACTTAACTCATGGGCTTCTTTGGATTTTGGATCGCTCTCTACGTTGCATAATATCTTACTTTCCCTTGCCTAGTGCTTTTCTCTATCTATATCTGATCTTCCAACTCTTCTTCTACTCCGGGATTTGGCGTTTCTCCTAGTGCTTTCGATCTCCAAGCTGCGCAGACCCTGTAGATTGATTATTCTCAATCGGCCTATTCACAGTTTAACAAAAAACCTCATAGAAGTCGATTCGCATGAAGGTATCATTTGGGTCGATGCAGGATGCCCGAGAATGACCTATGGGAACTGGAGAAAGGTGTGCTTTGAATATGAAGCGGTAGCGTCAAAAACGACTAGAGGGCGAAACAGTTGGCCGAGAAGTGTTTTCCGGGAGCGATAGAAGATACGGATCATTGGTACATTCCTTAGATCTCGATAGTGAGCACTTATAGACTCGGTTTTCTCAATAGACTCGCTGACGATCTGCAACATAAGTTTTGTTCGCGCAGGTCGATGCTCCGCTATGATCAGGGCTTTTCTTCCTCATCCCACTCCCGCCTAGGTTAAATAAGGCAATGTGGCTCACGATTCGACAAAGTATCAACCGAATCAGGCAGATAGCTGTCTATTCCAGCGCTGAATGGCCTTGAGAGTTCTGAGCAGTGGGTATATGCGTTCACTATCAGCTAGAAGTAGCATCAGTCGCGCATCCAATTAAGCGAGGGTCGCTCCGAATAATAGGCAAGTTCTCTTCATTACTAGTTCCGGAATTTTGCAAATATCTGTTTGCTTAAAAATAACCTGGATTAGGCAGTACCTTCGTGCCCGAACAACCCATACCCTTCCTCGTGAAAATGGGTGCCATCTCTCGTTCCAGCGGGACGAGGTGAGTCATCGTTTCGATTTAACACTAATGACTAGGCATTGCTGATGACTCGACGTTCCTTTTTGTAGGACATAAAAGCCGGTCTTAGCGTAAGGATTTATGTGTCTTTTCCATTTGCTAGTGCATGAGCGGTTTAAACTTAAATAAAAGCTCAGCACAGGTACACAAGCTTGCTGACATAACCCTATAACACGACCTCTGGTATCCATTCAACCTCCCAAGTATAGGCATTTTTAAGATAGCCCTCAAAGGATACAAAGTTAGCACCCACATAAATTTAGTCAACGGCCGCATAGCTAACATCTCCAATGCGTTGTTGCTCGACTGATTTTGAAATATCTTATCACATCGACCACCCCCAATAAACGCTTGTTGTTTGGCTAAGCCTGTCAACGACATCATTCCTCCACTGCTCATCAATGTCCTCTTTGCCTGTCAACGTTTACCACGTCGCGTTCTCGCACTGGAGCCACGTTCAGGAACAGCTCGCCCAGATGATCCAGGACTATGCGGCCGCCTGCTCTGCGCTCAAAATGGCACTCGAGATCCTACCAGTTGACTATCCTTCTCATGATCAACGGGCTGAAGCTTTCTCTGGTCTTGACTCCCAGCTTTCAATCCTAGCTTCACACGAACGGGCTCTTCAGGAGGCTCGATCATCCCTAACGACGGCGCGTAATGCTTCCGATAACCTCGCGCCCATCAACTCCCTTCCAATCGAGATACTCAGCGCCATTTTTGTTTCTGCCATTCAGCGCGGGGTGGATGAGATCTGTAATCTTACCCTCGTTTGTAAAGAATGGCGTCAAATAACACTGCAAGCCCCAGCGTGCTGGTCGAAAATCGAGCTTCCAATCGGTCCTAATGACTCTCGGGCCTTTGACCGTGTCTATCTTTGGGCCGAGCGCGCACAGAATCAACAGCTACACCTCTCAATATGGGAGCGTCTACATATGGTGCCGGAGTTCGAATATGGAGAAGATACCGTTGATGAAGTGGCCGATATGCTTGCCCCGTTGATGTCGCGAATCCATACAATGGAATTTAGAGCTCACAGCATGGAGATGCATGTGTTCGTGCCCAAACTTCTCGGTTGTTGGGTCGAACACGGGTCCGCTGGTACCGCCAAGGCACTCAAGTTAGACGTTCCTCAAAAACGGATGACGGTACACCTGACGGCTGGGTATGATTCTGCAATGCAAGACTACGGGCTCACTACCGATGACTATAAAGCTTTTTTCGGCTCCTTGCGCGTTTTGTCGTTGGGGAACGTTAAACTCGATCGGGAGCTGGGCTTTTACTCGGGACTCGTCGATTTATGCTTGGGTCCACTCGGCAGGTACGACCGATACACGCGGTGGGACGTCGCAGCTATTCTAGAAGCGAGTCCCGGGTTGCGTTCTCTGGCCATCGTTGGCCTTGAAATAACTATCGATTGGAGTGACACGAGCGAGCCGAGCGCGGTCGCATTGAATAACCTGAACGAACTCCGCCTCGAATCTAACACGTCCCCAAAGAATTTTTGGACGGTCCTACGGATGATCACAAGCACTTCCGATTCGATACAGGTTAGCCTTACTCCGGAGGATCATCCCGAGTTCATGCCGGCCGCCCGCTTGTTCTTTGAGCGTTTCAAGGTGACGGCTTTGTATATCCATGCACCATATTTTGGGTCATGTCCAGTTATCTCACCATTGTTTGTTCGCATGCCGCATCTTGAGCACCTAGCGATTCAAAACTGCCCGATATTTGATAGTAATTGGCCGAATGGTCCCACTAGCGCCAATTTTTGGCCCAAACTGGACGATTTGAGCTTGACGGACTGTAAGCTCCTACTGGAGGACTCACAAAAGTTGCTGTCCATTGGTGCGCCTCGGACTTTGTGGTTACAGGAGACAAGCTGGGACGCTCAGGTGCGAAACGAAGTAGAACAAGAAATGAACCGGCACGGCGTGGAAGTGATTACAGCGGAGGGAGACGGACATATGCCGATTAGGTCCTGGGACTTCATTACTAGGGCCATTGTACGCTCCTGAAAATGCGGTATTATATATTCAAGTATACAACTACAACCAAATAGAATAGCTGATTTTTGCAGCGAAAATACGGCTTTCACGTTTAGCTAAAAGAAAATGACCCGAGCCTTGGTGCATTTATTGTTATAGTGGAAGAATATCTAAGTATTTGTCGATGTGTGTCAGCATCCGCGGCGCTTACCACCCAAACCATTTTGATTATATTTTTTGTTCCAACGACAACCGCGCGGTATAAATAGCTGGATGAAGATTAGCCGATAGGCTGCGAAAGTACTCGAAGGTATGTATAGAGCTGGCACCCAACTTGGATTAAAACTGATCTGCGAGGTGGTCTCCAATGCCGTCTATTATTCATATTGTCAACTTTGTGGATTGCCTCTGTCTGAAGTAGGGAAGGATGTGAATTGGTCACCAAGAATAGCTATTGTTCATATAAGTCCAACTCCACCCCTTGGGGTTCTGTTGATTATCTCGCTCCCAGTGACAGGACTTGTAGGTTCGTGGCGCTTTTATACGTCGTTTCTGATTACCAAGGGGGTGCGAGGAATGAAATACTCGACGTGAGGTCGAAACGTATTTGATGGGAGGGGGTCCCCATCCCTTTTCTGGTTTGGAAGGCTGACGTAGTTACCGCCGCAATTAGGTTACATTATGTCTGTTTTCGTTTTGTTACTCCACGTCTGCTCCACTCGTGCGCGTGTTAACGAGTCTATTTTAACCAAGCGATGGTGTCATAGGCCTAAAACACGAAGGAGGAGGGGACCCCTCCCATCGAAAATCTCTCGATCTCACGTCGAATATTTTATTCCTCGCACCCCGGCCCCCCTTGTTGATTACTGACATAATGCTGGCAGATGTCATTGGTGCACATACATATTAGTGTTAATCCTTCTCATCACAATCTGATTCATCCGACGCGTTCGGTGTTGAATGATTCTGCAAGCCTTTGTTAGTTAGCTGCTTGCAGCTGTGCGAAATAACTCGAATAGCTCCAATTCGCTTAGCACGCATACAGAGTCACGTGAGCACTCTACCTTATCCCTATGTCAATTCGTTCTGAACCAGTATTGTTGAGAATTGAATCATCCAGGAATCGCCAATTATCAAAGCACCCAGCGAACTTCTTCGTAGCAGGAGCAGTGGAGTAGTGTGTATAAGATCGATAGTGTCTGTATCTACAGGAGTACTCTTTATATACACGGTTGAACGGGTGAAACAAGAACAACCAAGTAAAGTAAGAGCCAATCGACTGAGATACGGATCATATGGATCTATAGGCAACAGAAATAGACACAAGCGAGACACAAACATATTCTAGATTATCTAACAAGGCTCACAGACAGGTTCCTCAACACATCTTCCTCATGCAGATCGCTACTTATCGAAGTCCTGAATGAGCCATTTCTGGTTAGCGCCACTGTGACGCGGATACAAGCACATCCTAGCTCCGTTTGCACGATTTCCGCCGCAAAGATCTATTGCCCGTGGAGGGTCAAATGAAACAGCTGTGAAACTGAGCAAGGGACGCTCAGTTAACTTCCTCATCAATATGATTGCACTTTCGAGCAACTCACATGTATCCGTCTTGTGGATTGCCATCGATCTTGAACTCTAAGGGGTTTAGTCCCATCGTAAGGTACAGCAATCCGCTCTGGAATTCGCGCTCTGTTACAACGTAAGCTTGAGAGGAGGGATGTTTCAGCCGATAGCCTTCGAAGCCGCGTTCTAGAGTCCACTGAGAGCAGCTTTAGTGCAAGATCGTACTCGGCGCTCTGCATAACTCTCACCCCTTGGTGTATCTTATTCCCGTGCACTTGCCACCCGTAAAGAGTCCCCTCTCCTTTATTTCCTCCAGACCAGTCCAATGCGGTTCCGGTCGCCACGTTTCGAAGCCTTAGGCTCCGGCCAATCAGATGGTCGAGTTCGCCATGATAGGTTCTGGCTCCAACAGGTGAGCTTTCAGGCGCAGGGTCCAGCGACACAGCTGAATACTCACGGCTTGATCTCGGCAGGCTCCATATCGCTTTCAACCAGCCATTTCTGATTGGCTCCTCCCCAGTTATGGCGGAACAGAATATCAGTTCCCGGGTCACTCCGCCCTCCAGCAAGATCAAGAACCAATGTATAGCTCCGGCGATCAACAACAAAAAACCTATAAGAACCCGGAAGAAGTTATCAATACGATTCAGGATATCCCACATGCACTCACGTGAACCCGTCTTTCGCGTTGCCTTCGATCTCATATTCAACTGGATTGTCGTTCGCCGTAACCCGCAACAAATCGTCCAAAGTCTCTCTAGCCCCGTATCCAACATAAGCACCGGAGCAGGCACTTTTGATTCGATAGCCAATTTCGCCTTCTTCGATTACCCACTAGATAAAAGTGAGAAGATCGAATCATCAGAAACTTGCATGTACTAACCCGTTGGTTGGAATTAGACTCCCTAAGTTTGGGCCAGTAACTTTTGACAGGAGTTCCATTGTCCACGCCCCATCCATACAAATCAAGCGATGTTGCGGTTTTTGAATTCAGGATATAGTATTCTCCTGGGATAATTGCCGAGCTGGAAATTTTCTTAGTTGGCTGTTGAGCTGAAAAGTTGAAGAATCTTACGGAGCTTTCATCAACAACCAAGCTTGACTATCCTTGCCATTATATTTTGCTAGCTGAGTCGTCTGAAG
>WSTH01001322.1:0-13256 GCA_019616345.1 Ceratobasidium sp. 395
TCGTGGACGAGGGAAGGGAATACGCGAAGTCGAATGACGAGAAGAGGAAGCGGTCTAGATACGAGACTGCCGTAAAAGTTCAGATTGGGGGATGCAAGTTTGTCAATGGTATCAGAGGGATGCAGTGGATCGCGATGTGGGGAGCCGAGGAGATACGAGACCCGATACAGAGAACGACGTCAAAACGGACAGATAAGTTTATGAACAGATGTCAAATAGCGGTCCGTCTGCAAAGTATTTCGCTCGCGTATGTCCGAGGCGAGATGAAGGAGTCTGGACAACGACTCCAGGCGCCAGACAAATTACTCACAGGGGTCTGGGTGGAAGCCAGGAACTGCGAGAGGGTTGTACGAGCTCAGATGACCACCACGCTGCGCAAGGAGCTAAAATTAACCCACCAATTGGATTCCTAAACGGTTTGATTTGGGACATTGGCGTGCTCAAGTCGGTTTAGGGAGAAATGAGGGAGCCTGTTCAGGTCGTCGAGGTGAAGATAAGACACAAGCTCGCCATCCCAAGCTTCCCAAGCCAAGAAATAACAGTACTGAACATTCGGTGTATCGTCCATTTGGGAGAGTTGCCCCTTGGGTGTGGTGTTCCTGAATTGTGGTCCAAGATTGGACCACGTGGGGCGGTAACGGGCCGCCGGGCCGCCGGTTCCCGACATTTATCCTGCACTCTGATCTCATTTCCGCTGGGCAACGACAAAAATACTCTCGGGACTGCTTGGCTCGTACACTCTAGTCGGCATGCACGTCTATTGTTTCATATATGCTGTCGTACGCGCAAGATCAGGTGGTACACGCCGCCTCCTAATTGCCGGCAAGGACCTGATCTCGGGAATTTTGGCTTGGAGCCTCTGGCTAGATTTTTGATTCTGAAATTATCCAGCACCAGCACCTGTCGTGCCGTGAGTATAAGTACCTTGCCTTCCGGCCGGGAGATTTCTTCCCCACCACCCCGACTCCCCTTCAGTCGGCGATCGCGTTGCGTGCGAGCCCACATCCGATTTCAGCTTGTGACCACCGCAACCTCCGATTGTTTGCAACCATGGGGTACCGGCTTAATGCGTGGGTTTACTGCATCAGTGCAGCTATGACTATGATCTTGTGCGTCTGTTCGTCGTCTTGTGGTATTGTGTTCTGACTTTTTGCCACAGGTACGGATTTGACGCCTCAACGTTCAACGCCGTCCAAGGGTACGCCGAGTGGAAAGAATACTTCAATCACCCCGATCCAAACGTGATTGGAGCGGTCACCACGGCATACACTGTCGCTGCTATTGTTGGTGGATTCTTCGTTTCGCCATGGATGGCAAGTTCTCTACCTTCCTATTTCTCCGATAGTCCAAACTCATGATCATCCTATAGTCGGACACGTTTGGCCGTCGCGCGAACATCGTCTTTGGTTCTATCTTTGTCATTGCCGCGACCTGCCTCCAGACCTTCGCGCCCAGGGTCATCGGCGCGTTCATCGCTGGACGTGGTATCATTGGTTTCGCCCAGGGTATTGCTCTGCGTACGTATCATTCTCATTTATCATCTTCTTTGAACTTTATCAACTTCTGCTCATTACCATTCCTTTTTTGGTTCTATTCCGCATGCTAACTTCCATATGCATCCCATAGCTGCCGCTGCTACGTACATCTCAGAGGTTGCACCTACCGAGATCCGCGGCAAGGTTCTCTCGTTCTACCAGCTCTTCTGTAGGTTACCGTTCGCGTACCTATTACTACCCTATGTATGCGTCGCTAATACGTCGGCCGTTCAGACTCGGTCGGATCTTTCATCTGCTTCTGGGTCTCGTTTGGTACTACCAAGGCCCCGCAACTCGGAGAATGGAGGTGGAAGACCGTTGTGTTCTTACAGGTTCTGTAAGTAGACATATCTCTTCTCTTTCTCCTACTCGGCTAACTAGATGGATACAGCGCTCCCATTGCATTGCTTGCTACGATACCCTTTGCCCCCGAGTCGCCCCGCTGGCTCGTGCAGAAGAACAAGATTGAGCAGGCTAGGGACTGTCTGCGCAAGGTTCGACCCGAGTCCGAAGTTGAGCCCGAGCTCTTGTCCATCCGGGAGGCCATTGCCTTCGAGGTTAGTTACCATTACTGCGCATACATGCACCCAATCTCACACTTGCCCCCTGTCCAGAAACGTGAAATGTCGGGCGTGAGCTACAAGCTGTTCTTCACCGACCCGTCCATCAGGTGGCGTTTCTTCCTGGCCTGTGTGATCAACTTTGGGCAACAAGCCACTGGCCAGGGCTCGCTCAACAACTACTCGACGATCATCTACCAAAAGGTCTTTGCGAGCAACAGCACCATCCAGCTCATCAATGCGTTGAACGCGACCATGGGTATCTTGTTCACCCTTAACGCAACTTGGATGGTCGAGCGCTTCGGACGCAGGCAGATCCTCATCGGTGGTGCGCTCGGTCAGGCGCTCTGCATGTTCATCGTCTCTCTCGTCGGCTCTCAGACGCATACGACCGCGACCGGCGGCAAGTCTATGGGCGTCGCGATTGGCATTGTCATCCTCTTGTTCTCGTTCATTCTTTTCTACAAGCCTTCATGGGGCGCGACCGTTTGGATTTACTCGTCTGAAATCTTCAACATGAAGACCCGCGCCACTGGTGTCGCCATGGCCACTCAGACCCAAAACGTCGCCAACGCTATCCTCCAACAAGCCTTCCCCGTCTTCCTCGCCAAGGCTAAATGGTACACCTTCCTCTTCTTCACCGGTTTCAACATCTTCCTTGCACTCTTCTGCTACTTCTTGCTTCCCGAGACCAAGGGCGTCGCGCTCGAAGATATTGACACGCTGTTCGGTGGTGAGAATCATCGTGAGGCTGGAGAGCGCATGGAGCATGCTGGGGTCCTTCAGGCGGTTGAGAACGGCGACCTTAACGCGCGTCCCAAGTATAACGAGGACGCGGACTCTTTTGAGAAGAAGGAGTCTGTTCAGCACGTTGAACGCGCATCTGCCTAATGGGGCTTCTGGATCGGGAGTTTCACGAGGTCACGCATACCATGTCGAGTTTGATAATTGTGTACGTTCTCTGAGGTATAAAAATGTATTCTGTCCTTTATCAAACAAGGCTTGCTTCAGAGACATTGAGCGTAGTTGGGAAACTGAAAATCGAGTCTCAGGCCACTATTGTGCTCTAGAGTCTTCCGGGTTTCTGTGTGTAGGGATGAACCCGGGTGCTCCCACGCTCCCAATCCCTCTTAAGTGCTCCGGAAAAGGTTTTGTCGAGGAATATCCGCCGGAGGACTCGAGCCGGATATAGCCAATAATTCGCGGGCCTCCAATATGACCAGATCCACCACCGACCCCCACTGTGAACGGTTTCACCCGACTTCTCACGAACTCACACCTTGGAAACTCCTTGGAGGCGCCAGCTTCACCGGCCGTACAGGGTGCCATTCCATGACTCGTCTTTTCCAAAACCAACTTCCTCCCAGCCCTCGACGCTCCCCTTATTATCGACCACCGAATGGGTCCTGTATCCGATTCCAAAACTTCCATATATAAGCCCAGATAGTATAATGCGCAAGATTAGTATAAGCTGTAATTGACTAGTTTGCGACCGAAGCTCCCGTTGCTTACATGCATAAGATCAAGTGAACGTACCTGGGCGCCTAGCTTGTTGCCTAACTAGGCAACGACCTTTTTATGCGGTGTTTGTGGAATCCTGGTTGAGCGTTTAAGCGCGCGGCGTTGTGATTTGGGGCGCAAGGTACCTCCCGCCCACCAGCCTTTGTCTCAAACATTGTAATTCTGATCCACGACGAGTCGTTGGTTTGGAATCCAAAGGAGCAATCATGGAAATTAGTGGCGAAGGTATGGGAGGCAGGGCTATTAGTGAGAGGAGAGCTTAATCATGTCGACTGTTAGGCGAGGGCGCGAGAGACGAAGCAGAAATTGCTATTATATCTGGTACCATGGTGCGCGAACAGATTATTCAGTAGACATAGCGCTTATCCGGCGCCTTTTGCACAAATAGCCTGCTCTTGAAATTACTAAAATTCTCATTAGTCGAAGATGTCGAGACATTACCGGGCAGCTTGATTTAAACAAATGTGGTCGTTATCCTGTCGCAGGCGGTGGCTTCGGTGACATATACCAGGGGGCGCTAATTGGCGGGGAAAAAATAGCGATCAAGTGTACGAGGTTATATCTCCAACGGGACAACACCAGTGGACGCAAGGCCCTAAAGGTAGGCCTACGAGGTTTGGTGATGTTCATGCTCATTTCATTATCCATGTTTGGTTTCCAACAGCATGCCGCTCGCGAGCTAGATAACTGGTCGCATTTTGAGCATGAGAACGTTCTCAAGCTGTTAGGACTGGCACATTTTCGGGACCAGATGGCCATGATATCCCCTTGGATGGATCAAGGGACTTTGCTACAATACCTTGAGCATAACCCAGGTGTAGATCGTTGTCAACTAGTGAGTTGGCCTCGTACCTCTAAAAATTATTGGTCCATATTGACATATGCATAGTGTATCGATATCTCGGAAGGCGTAGCGTACTTGCACCGGGTTGATACGGTTAGCTCCTCATAATTTCCACATACTCTGTCATATAACACCACTCCCACGATTAGATTCATGGGGATATTAAAAGTGTAACGCTAATGTAATATTTACACGCGGATAGCATAGCTAATTCTGCTGGGTTATAGGCAAACATATTGATATCTGGCGAAGGCGTAGCCAAGCTAACCGACTTTGGATGTACAACGCTGAAAACGAGCACGCTTTGCTTTACATCGACGGCCGGTGGGCAATATCTTTCCATACGTTGGGCGGTCAGTGGAGGGTTTCCTTGGTTTACTCACCTACAAACCGAGACCGCTGATTATCTCGTTGAAGGCTCCAGAGAGATTACGTGGCGGGATATGCAGCAAAGAAGCAGACGTTTATGCACTTGGGATGGTGAGCTTACCGGAGTTAATTTCCTAGTTTCTGTCTAGAAACATCAGCTAAATTTGATATCATGTGGGGGTGATAGACGCTGTTAGTATGTGATAGGACGGTGTAGCCTTCTTGTCCACCACGAACTGACCTTAGGTTGTAGGAAGCTGTAACCGGAGTGGTGCCGTTCAGCGATAAAGCCGACATAGCGGTACAACTGGCTGTGATTGTGGACCAGCAAACGCCCGAGCGACCAAAAGAGTTTCCTTCGTTTAATCCTGACGAAGCCGAGCAGCTATGGGCGATAGTAGTAGATTCGTGTACGCACGAGTCTTCGGATCGCCCAGGCTCCGTCACTATCCGAGATCGGGCGAGCTTCACTTCTACTTTTTAAGATTGAAGTAACTGAGCTAATTATCTCCAACTCGCACAAACAGCTACAAGGTATTAGAAAGCACTCAAATCAACCTTCGCCCGACGATATGATAATTGACCTCATTTCGAATGCCGCTGTAAATGTGAGTGGAGTGGGAGAGCCTTGGTATCTACTACTGACTTGCGACAGGAACATGGTCAGCCCCAAACTCTCAGCGTCCTGCCTGATGGGATCGACGAGGGAGATCGCGGATATGGCGAACATAGCGACGATAACGATTACGATGAACGTGAAAATGTTGATGAGGGGGGACAGAAGTCGCATTGTATGCCGGAAGCATCTTGTATCATTTTATATGCCTACAACTTAAGTTTCATCAGCAGACACGACATCGGTTGGGCGTTCAGAGGCGGCTCTCATAGGGGCGAGTCTAAACTCAATCAGCGAGCATTCCGTAAGTCTCTTTGTTGCTTACACTTATGAAGCCGTTCGCTCCGTAATTTATCGACTTGCTCTTTCGCCCAGATTCTCTTCGATTGTTGCAACGGTGCCGCGTTGGTTGATCCACAATATCGCGTTGGGAGCATGCGCCCTGCTCTCGACGAACGATCTATCCACCTCGAGATGCTCTGTGCCGAAGAAAGCGATTCTGAAGAAGCCCGTGCTAAGGAAATCGCCACTGCTCATGGCAACTTTAACGTGGAGACCTTTTCCCCGCCCACGACTAGCTCCGGGTCGTCGGTTGGACACCAGATACCCGAGTGGCCAGGTGGCATTCTGGCTGCGCCATCCTCGGCGAACACGGAGTGGAGTACGAGCACCGTTCCTGCTCCTCCGGTCTCTGCCGCTGCTGAGACGCCTCGTCCGATCGACTACTTAACCGGAGAAGTGGTGCGTATTCTAAACAAACGGTGTAGGATCGGCAATTCATCGCGCTGCGTTGCAGATCATCTGGGCCGCTGCCGGAGCGCATCAATCTGCATTTGAGGCCTCTTGTGGTAAGAGCGGGATCGTCACTGGGGTGAGTTGATACGATCTTCAAGGCTATGTTTCGGTTACTGAACCCCTGTCTTCTTTTTAGGCATTGTGCAAAGCACTCGGTTAGTCGATTGATCTTCTATCGAAGCTTGAAATTTTAGCTAACTGTACAAACAGAAATAAGCAGAGACCTTACTCGCAGAGACTCGTGGGTTAGCCTCAGGTATGCATCTGTCTCGGCCATGTACAATATGCGTGGTCGCTAATTGGCTATCCTGATGTAGCGGCGCAATCGAGTCTGAGAATGCGGCCCACGAGCGCAGAGATCTTGTCAGAGACATCCGACCAGATCCAAATCATAGGAATCAGCACGCCGAGATGTGGATTTCGCAGGGGTTTCTCTTTCTGTTTATCGTGTTACTTATTTCTCGCTTTGGGGCGTAGCCCAATGGCACGACATTACAAATCTCATGACATACTTTTATTGGAAGTAAAGAAACAGAGGAACGACCAGGAAAGGATGAACGGTGGCGGAGGCACCCCGGCGCCTTCTCAATGAGAAAAACGGGTTCTGCTGACGGATGAATATGAAGCTGAGGGTGAGGATAACTTCTATGGCGCCTCCAATGAAGTTCCAACCATACCACCTCCCCCCTGCCTCAAGCTCTTCAATCGCGAAACTCCAACGTACCAGTGGCTTGCAGCAACATCGCGAAAACGACATGAGCCTCGAAAGCACTCAATAGGACGTTTTAGTCGGCTCAGAATTGAGTACTCAACAGCAGTTCGGCATCAACCCAAACAGGTAACAATAGAGAATGAATAGCAGATAATTTGGGGGGGGGGGGCGTACATGGTCACGTGACTCATCTCGAACACCGCTGCACGTGTATTTTCGCCACAGTTTGGGTCAGAACAGCTCGCTGCTGCCAAGCCCGGGGGTAGTTTTGGTAGTAGAGTCGAATGGTGTGCACTGGAACTCGGACCGGAAGATTCTGGAAGTATTTTGCCAGAATCTGCGAGAATCATAAAAATGATGTTTCATCCAGGACTTTCAAGAATCTGTTCGGGGACATTAGAATATATCAGGTAAAATTCTTGATTCGGATATAACAATTCTGCAACATTCTTTTAAGATGTAAATTACTACCACAAATGGTTATATTACAAGTCAGATCATGATCCAAAATCACTAAGTCCCGTTTGAGCCCAAGTCAATCACCTAGGGCCAGCTTCAGCTTCGTGTCCAAACTGGGAGCAACATTACTTACTTGGGAAATCAAGCCCTGTCTTTGAGTCGGCGGCGCACGGCGGCTACCTAAATGTAGACATCTGCGACATTAGAAGGTATGCTCAATCATTCGATGGGGGTTAACAGAGGACAAATTTTCCCCCTGTTTCTCCCTTCACCATGTCAAAGACTAGTAATATAGAGCCGCCTAAATTGGCTACACGTTAAGATATTTGGGAGGAGATTTGGTGTGTGGTGTTTGTATCGTGGAAGTGGTTGGCACTAACCACATATATGCTAGCCGGATTATTGGACATCATGAAAACGCCTGGAGTCTGAACAAAAGGTTTCAGACAGTTCGGACTGCTCAGACGACCTTGTCTCACAGTAGATCAATCTAGCACTGAATAGTACTGAATAGTATAGGAATTTGTTGGGCGGCGGAGCCGCCAGATAGGGGTTGTATCACGTGTGTTTCCGGCTGTATATAGACCGTGTATATGCATCCGGTTCTGAAGGGGAAATCCCCCCGACTATTGTGTCTTGTTCATCGTAGTTGCGTGGTTGCGACGCCCTCGACCTCATGCATCAGTATTATGGGTACCCCTAAGTTGTGGCCCTCGGCCCTTAACTGGCACACCAACCCTCGGTCCGAGTTGACGCCTGGTTGAGGTACTAGTTGAGCCCCAGGTTTGCGAGTCTTGAAACCCCCTAATATTATAGCAATTGGATCGAGACATTATAAATTTAATCTCCCTGCCTTGACCGGAACAGAACTCGCACAGCTCTTGCATCGGGTGAGAACACATCTCAGGACCAACGGTCGACTTGGATTGGGATAGGCCCTACACCTGGGACCAAGCATCACCTACTGAGGCTGAGCTTAAACATCTTGAGCTGGAATGTCCTAGGGCCAGCCGCGAATTCTACCCAGCCACTTAGACCGAAAGCTGGAAGCGAAGGCGATCCAATACCGACGCTTGCGCCGTAAACTTGATCGCAGCCCGAAATGAGCAAAACTTGAGAGGGCGGTTCAGACAGTTAAATTACCTAAGTATCGACAGCATATATCGTTGTTTTCCTACTAACCTCAACCTGTATACTGAAGCAAGGTGGCGTGGTTCAAAAGTGGGGATTTACACTCACGTTTTTCGTACAGAGTCCATGATGTCGGATTTGTTGAGGCCTGTTGCCGACACGGGTACCTCGCCAGTGGTACATCCGATCGGCTGAATCGGGCTGACCGCGTGGCGATGTGTACGTATAATAAGTTCTTTATCCGGACATTGAAAGGAGAGAAGCGAATAGCTCTTGGAAGGTCATCATGAACTCAAGTGGGAAACCGACCCCAGTGCTTGGCTCAAAGCGGGATGCACCATTGAGGCTAGGCGGGTACTCAAGCTGTCACCAAATCCACGTACCACACATCCCACCGTTGAAGCACTCCTAATCACACAGCCAAAAGGTCAATCCACTGGATTTTTAAGTAAATTACTGAGAGAAAAGCAAGCGATGCAACCAGAAAACCCCGAGTCGACGGCAAGGCAATGTCCGACTACTAATGACCAGAGAGGAGGAACGAGTGACGAGAAAGACGGAGATGTGTGATATATAACTACAGCTAATAGGGCGAAGGATATGGCTAGATGCAACGAGTCGATCGTAACGGGGGGCGTGAGAGAGAGTAGAGGAAAAAGAGCAAAGAGTCTAGTCGTCTAGTTCTTCGTTCATGGCTAGCCGGTGGTGTACGAGTTTTGCGACCGCTTCGCCGTCGATGGGGATCTCGTTTCCTTGGAAGCCTTCCGGGTAGTTCACGGGTGGAGTGTTGGGTGAGGTGAAGTAGCTAGTTAGGACCCAAAGGTTAGTTTATCATTTCAATAATAGATTCAGATGCAAGACGTACTCAGACCCCCAGAACCCATAATGCGTCATCCCGAGTGCTCGAGTAGTGTACTCATAGTCAAACGCGAACCCTCCTGGGTAGAAGAACTCGATCACAGTGGCGCGCGGTGTAGGCAGCATCCACAACAGGGACGTCAACCCGTTTCCGTGTACACCCATCAAGATCTGTCCGTCCACGATCAAAATCGAGCTCAGGGGCAAAATGATAAATGAGTACATACCGTCGTACGCCCTACAAGCCTTATTTGCTCATCCCTCGTCATCTTGTCCAGCTTGACGATGTTCACCTCGTACCCGTACTTGGCCTCTAGCTCTCGTAGAGCCTTGACTAGCCCGAGGTGATCCTTCTCCTTTAACATCCGTCGTCCCCATCCTTGCCTCGACACATATGTGATGACCGGCCTCAACGAAACTCCGTCCTCGGTTGCGCCAACCAGTTCCTCCTCGGGTACACCGATGAAATTGAGCACGTTTCGTCGAACGGGTGCCCACCAGTGTGCGCTCCCAGGCAAAACAAACACTTCGCTCGCACTACGACCGCTCGCAAGGAAGTTCTGGCCACGCATCGCAGCTGCACGGTCTGCGAATACAACTCGCTCAAAGACATGGACCTTGCCGGTTTCCGCGCGGTCGACCCAGTCTTCCTCAAAGGCGAGAGCACAAGAGGGGAAGGCAGCGTGGAGGACGTATTGGTTGAGTTTGGCATAATCACGCCATTTAGAGCCGGGGGTGTGGGTAAAGAGTATTCGGCGAGGAGCGGGGAGTTTAGTATTGCCAGAGGCGGGGATGAGGGGGTCGAGCGAGGAGTATGTGCGCCAGAGGCCAAAGAGTAGCTCGGCAGAAAAGTGATAATAGTGTTGGATAACTACCACGGGTATTAGCTCATAAAGACCTAACCGAATCAATAGAAATGCTTACACTGTGGTGGGTCATTGACCAAGAAAGTAACTCCCTGGACATTAGTAGCGGTACCCGTGCCGGCTGTTGGTCCGTCGTCTCCAAAGATCTCGGCTGCCTCTTTTGGGGTAATAATTCGCATATGTTTATCAGTCGGTTCGCGCTTAGCGACTTCCTCGGGTGGGTTCCAGACCTCGTAACCGGATGAAGTCATCATTCGCCTATCAGGTGTTGACTCTGGGTCGGACACGACAACGTAGACAGTACCGTTGAGCATGTACAGGCGGTCGAATACAGTCCAGCCTGGTGGCCAAGTCCGTGAGCAATCGGAAAAAGGGACAAAGCTCGGTGATGACATACCTGGTGCATGTGCAAGAATTGATGTCTCGGGTACTTGGCCGTTTGTCCATTGGATTTCCGTATCAGCGACAACATTGTCGGCAGCGGTGTGCGAGAGCGGCCCGTGGGGTTTTACATGGGACGAAAACTCTCGGTGAGGTTCTAAACCACCCTTTGAGGGACTCTTGGGCTGATTTCCCTCGTAATAGTCAAAATCATATAGCCCATCGTTTTCTTTGCTATGCCCGCCTGATAGAATAAAGAACATATAAGCCCATGAAGGCGAGCACAGCCGACAAAGAGTAATACCTACCTAATATACTACTCCCGTCACTTATGTGAATCTTATTCCTCACTGCGTCTGCTGAAGACTTGGCAAATGACCACCCATTCCCTGCCAAGTTGAACTGGAAGACAACAAGAAAGAATGCCGAGACACAGCAAACGAGAGCGATTTCGCGGCGAGTAGGTGCGAGTGAGGAGCGCCTGCTGCTCCACTTTGGTTGATCCATTAGGGTTGGGTGGGTAGATTAGATAGATTAGAGGCGTGAGAGTGGTGTTAAGGAGCGACGGTAGTTAAAGTAGGAAAAATGTGATGCAGGGGAGGGGTGTGTGGAAGATGCTAGGAGGAAGTTCTGGGCCGGCTCTTTATAGACCGGCGCAAGAACCGGCGGCTGTCAAACTGGTGTAATTACCAATTTAATTACCTAAACTGGTCACGAAACAGGTCCTCTACGACCGTTTCCGTTCGCTCTGCTCACGTACTCAGCTCTTCCAGCCCCGATGCATGACTACTACTGTAAAGCTGCTCGTCGTCTAGTGAATATTTACCTTGACCGAGACGTGGGACAAAATCTCCCCTTTCTCTCACTTTTCTCCGGGGGCCGCGCCTCGGCGTACTCGGCTCAAGAACTTGCGAGCTCGGCAAACTGAATTGGCTGATGTCTTGCCCAAAGAAATCTGAGTTTTGCAAAGCGGACACACAAGGTCTTGCAAATATCCATATCACAAGCTTGGCATTCTATATCCACGACCTCAAATGGCTGTGACCTCTAGGCTTGGTACTGCTCGCGCAGTCGTGGACCGTTGTGAACTCTTGCAGACTGAAAAAGTATCTTCGCATTTGCGCTAAAATGTTCTGCCGGCATCGCGGCTAGGAAGCTGATCCTTCTACCAGGCTAAGCGTTGAATTCCTTTGCCATTATGTGAGCCCGGACGATTCATGCGCCGCATTCTCCCAGCCCTCCATACAACAGAACACCATGGAAACGCAGAACTATGACGTTTTTTCGAGGTGAGTGCCTCGTGCGGGGATTGCCGAATATAGAACGTAAGTATGCGAGAACATAGCAAACGGTTTGGAATGCATTTCATATCATGGCTCACTCTCAGTACACGCACCAGGCAACACACTATGCTATACACCACCTCTGCGCTCGTTCACTGCTCAAGGCCAATACCCGCCATGGTCCAACCGGGGGCCGAGAGGTATCTTATTACCGTGAGTGCGTGTGGTAGCCTGATCGCGCTATTGTAGTAGGGATCAATTCATGGGAATAGAACGGGTATCATTTCTTGAAGATGCAGCACTCGAATGGATTAGTTGAGAACTTGTTGAGAAATGGAAGAGTCTTGAGCATCACGAATCAAAGCTGCGCTATTCAATGGACGAGTGGCCCAGTGCCGAAGTAAGTCCACCATATATATGTTCTGGAAGCCTCATTACGGCTTATATATAGATATACAAAGGATACTGACCTTAAGTGTTAGTGACACTCCCTGGAGCGGAAGGGTTTCAGCCAACAAACTCTCGCGCACGGGAGCTATAAGTTCGCCCTTCAAAGTGGTCTTCTTAGATTTTAGCTAACCTAGCTTAGGACCTACATAGTTGAGGCCCGAGGGATCACAACGTTGGCTCCAGGATTCGACGCTGAGATGAAGGTTCTAGGAGACCGAATCAGATTCGAGATGTGAGTTCGCCCCTCGAGCGGAAAGACGTCACTGTTCGTCCAACTTGAAGTAGTGCATTTCGGGCTAGTCTATAGGTGTAGGGGATGACCTGAAATACGAATACTGAATGCGCATTGAATTACGTTGGTTGGATCTGTGTATTGGACTATATTATTTGGATGAGGTGTGGGACCTGATTATCGTCCAAGATGTGGGTAGGT
Source organism: Ceratobasidium sp. 395 (assembly GCA_019616345.1). Lineage (NCBI taxonomy): Eukaryota > Fungi > Basidiomycota > Agaricomycetes > Cantharellales > Ceratobasidiaceae > Ceratobasidium > Ceratobasidium sp. 395. Next base: position 12,814 of record WSTH01001322.1, read on the forward strand.
TCCACACTTGTGTTATGTCCAGCTCGCCAGGCACCCCCCCGGGTAGTGCAGATGTATCTGCCGAAGCTTTTGAGTGACGCAATGACGTGAAATCGAACACAAAAGCACCTCAAAATGCAGCAGTATGAAAATAGGATGTTGCGCGTGAAGTTGGCTGGCTGAAGGTTTTCTTTTTTAAGAAAGAAAAATTTAAATCGATAATTTATTGTCGAATGAAGGCGTGACCTTATGTATCGACATCAGAGTCAAGCAAGAGAAAGAGGAAAAACAGGGCGCGGTGCAGAGAGGAGAGGACTGAAGGTTTTGAGGCGCTGCATATAGGTGTTGAAATCCCCAGATCTTTGAATAGGCTGAGGGTGGGTCATGTACACTTGCTTACAAAATTGATGCAGCACCCTGTTTGTTGCTCCGGACTGGCAGCATATGTAGATATTAGATTTACA
>WSTH01001323.1:0-13241 GCA_019616345.1 Ceratobasidium sp. 395
ATTTGCAAAACTGGGACTCCGAGATTAAGCGCTGGGCGGTTGTTGCCACAACAGCAAGTCACAGTAGTGATACGAAGTTGACCCCGCTGGATCAAGTATTTGGATGAGAAGACATAGTATAAAAAGTGGCATATATAATATAAATCAGCGGTATCTTCGACTGTGCTACAGAATCTGATTAAATCCTGCGTTCCAGCAATTTGTCCAACACATTTAAACCATATTCTTCAATAATGCGCGATTTTAACTGGTTCAAATCGCTTTGGGAGGTGACCATGCTTCTCAGAGCCTTCATCATATTGTCTGATTCAATATCGATCGGCTCTTGTCTATCATCCGCCCAGGGCCAATGCACTGACTTGAGGTTAGGCCATAACGACAACAGGTATCTTCCATAGGAGTCAGTCTATGCGTTACAAGTGAGCAGAGTTTCGAATAAACATACCGCGCGAGCAGAGCCACATCAAAATCCGCACACAAATTCTCATTCAAAATCTCGAATATCCGGAGCGTATACGAAAGTTCTGCCGATTGTATCGGCTGGGGAATGTCACTATACCAAGATAAATCCAGCGCAAGATGTTGAAGTCGAGGAAGTTTTGTGAAATACCGAAGCTGTTCGATTTTCAAATCCGCTTCTGAGTCCCACATCTCAAACCGGGTGACATTCGGCCAGATCGCGCCTAGGTCCTCCAGCTGACGATCGGTTACATATACTCCTCCTTTCAAGCATACCTCCGTGAGCGGAAGTGCACCCAGTGGACGAAACGAAGACATTTCAGGAATATAGTCACATGTGTCGTCGAACTCAATATGGAGCTTGGTGAGCTCTGGACTGTTGCGGGATATCAAAGATATCATGTCCTTCTCCCAACCATCATCCACCAGAGAGTCCTGGAATGATATTTTAAGCGAGCGGAGACCTCCCAAAAGCCCAATTTTGGCTATCCTTTCAAGCCCATAGCAAGTGGTGAAATGTAGGCCAAGGTGGTCCAAATGAGGGAGAGACGTCGGCTGGGGATCTGCAATCTCGCGGGAGACTGTGTACAGGTCCAGGGTCCTCAACGACCAGAATTCACTCAATAAATGAATCCATTTGGGAGATATCAGCTCTGTCGTGCACCCTAGTTCCTGCAACTGCAGCCCGACAAGTCGTTCAAAAAACGAGCGCTCCCAAAAATCGGCAATAACAAGGTCACCGCGCCCCTTGCTGGTATCACAGTCCTCAGGCAGCTCGGGGAAGAGCTGAAAGTGCCGCAAGTTATGACAAGTCGCCTCGATATGTCCCAACAGCGATTTCGCCACCAAGCCAGGGACAGTAGGGAGTTTCTTGTACTCGGACCCCACTCCAACCACAATCGAGGTTAAAGATGGAGAGAGAAAAGTTCGAATCCATAGAAATATGTTTTGGTCCAGCGACGAGGATGGTGAGGATGACGGCTCAATAGTCAGCTCCAGCAGGTTAGGCAAAAGGACCTGGCGCTTGACTAGCTCAGAGAGTTGACGCCAGCCGCTGACCTGGTAGCTCGAAACTGCCGAAGAAAACACTCTCAAGCGCTTCACAAACCGGGCATACAAATCAAACCGAGCGAAATCAGCAGCAGCCTCTCCCAGCTCGAACAATACGTCCTTAGATCCAAGCAATCAAAATATGCAAATGGCGTTAGAATTATACGTACGATTAAAATATCCTCTTTATCACCCCTAAGTTTCAGCTTAGCTGGATCTCCTTTAGCCTTGGAGCTCACGTCTGGTAGCAGCCTCAGAAGATTGTGAACCCCAACAGTTTCTTCCCAAACCAACGGTACTACAACTCGAAAGAATACTTTAGAGATGCGTAATAGATGCGGCGAACGTTGGCACCCGGCGTATTTGCATATGATTCCCAGCAACTCTGGAACCTCGAACAGCTTGTGTGTTGTAGATCTGTAAGTCATTGTGGTGGCGTTGCGCAAGTTCGGTCATAAGCGCCGAAGACAAGGTTTGATATAACATGACATGTTATGTACAGTATATAACTTATTGTTCTGGAGTACGACCACTGAGGTTGAGCCGTTTGGTTGTATGATACGATACTGGTGACATACACATATGTGAGTGATATGACCATTCTGCCATTTCTTATGTCGTCGAATTAACGGTTTCCCGACGCCCTGCTAGCAGCAGAGAGGGGTTAAAACGGGGCACCGAGACAAAAACCAAGGCTTGCGGGTCGATGGGCCAGATCAGGCGCGACAAGCGTGGCTAGGATTAGGTGGGAATGAAAAGCCGAGCGAACGCAAGGAGAGGACGACAAGCCAATGGCCAATTTATAGGAGAAAAATGAGTCCCATCAAGTTGTGTCAGCAGGGGCTTGGGGTGGTCGCCGTCCATGTGGCCATCGTCTCTGGACGCTTACACGCGATTCAGGCAGGTCTATGTGTTTGCGACGGCACCTAGGCGCGCGTTTATTAGTCTTTGATCCGTACCGTCATGAGGCGGCGCTTGTGAGGCTGTGGCGTGTGGTCAAAAGGGGTTCGTGATGGTTGATAAAATACGAAGATCGCCTTGAAAGTTCTCGACCTTTACGGTTGGAGCGAGACTCAGCGTCACTGGGCTAGACGCTATACGCAACACGCCATGCAGTCCTCGGTAGGCTCATACATTAAAGTACAGGCGGACCCCCGATCACGTATACTGGTAATCATGTATAGCCCCCCGTGATGTATACGGCGCTTTGAATTGGCAATTCAGCATTCCAGTAACAAGTTAAAGCTCCCCTGTCGCTACTGTATTGATATGCCTCGACAATGACGACACGAGAGTCGGGGGGTGACATTGTCAGTCGCTTGGGATGTTCAGCTATTGGAGATGTTGCCGTTTGAACAACGTAGAAAATGATTTAGAAATCCTAAGAAAAGAAATTTGAAATGATCAAATATCGAGATTATGTATCGCCCGCGATTAGTCATGGGACCAAACCGATACATTATCGGGGGTCCACCTGTAGGCTGATTGCGTCAACTAACGCTCGAGAGTGTCAAATACCAGTTTACGCTGTATGTCAGCACATGGAATTACACACAGGTTGATGACAGAGCCGCATACACTAGGGACAACACTCAATGACTACGTAGTTCAAAGATAAAGCGCTATTGAATCACATAGATAACAGCAATATAAAGTTGTAAATACCATGCTGAGTAATTCAGGTGGAACGAAGTATAAATATAAACATAAGTGATAGAGATTGTGACTTTCATCATCACCTCGGGTTAATTAGCCACTACTTCAGAAAGTCGTCCAGCACATCAAAACCACATTTTTCGATGATTCGCGATTTCAGCCGATTCAAAGTGCTTTGGGAAGCAACCATGTTGTTCAGGGCCTTCATCGTAATATTTGAATCGCTATCGGTTGGGTTTCCTAGTCTATCTGTCCGGGGCCAGTGTACTGACTTAAGGTTAGGCCACAAAGATAGTACGTATCTACTATGATAGTGAACCCAAGTGCTTGTGAGTGAGTAGAATAATGAATAGACGTACTGTGCAAACAAGGTCACGTCAAAATCTGCATAGAAGCTGTCGGTTAGAATCTCAAATATCTGGAGTACACACGAAGGCTTGGCTGGTGCAATCGACTGAGGAATCCCGTCACTCCAAGACACAGGCAACGCGAGGTATTGGAGTCGAGGTAGCGTTGTGAAATGCCTGAGCGCTTCGAGCTCCAAGTCTTCGTCCATTTCAGACATCTCAAAACGAGTGACGTTGGGCCAGATTGCGCCTAAATCCTCGAGTTGAAGATCGCTTTGGAAGAGTATTGACCCTCTTAAGTATACTTCCGCAAGTGGGAGCGGTCCTAGTGGACGAAACGAAGATATTTGAGGCCAGCTATTGTCGTCTTCAAAGTCCATGTATAATTTGGTGAGGCCCGGGCTTTTCTGGGATATCAAGAGTATAACATCCTTTTCCCAACCACCCTCCATTAGCAGCTCGCACTCTCGGAAAGATATTTTTAGTGATTTTAGGCCGCCTAGAAACCCAAGCTTGGCTACTTTTTCGATCTCATCGCAAATAGTAGAGTGTATACCAAAATGCTCCAGATAAGGTAGAGACACTGGCCGAGAATCCGCAAAATCGGGATGAGTTGCGTACAAGTCCAAGTCTCTCAGCAGCGGGAACTCCCCTAGCAAATGGATCCACTCGGGAGATATCAGCTCTGTTGTGCATCCCAGTTTCCGCAACTGTAACCCAGTAAGTCGTTCAAAGAACGAAGGTTCCCAAAAGTCGGCGATACCAAATTCGTCGCACTCAGAGCTAGCATCGTGATCCTCAAGTGTCTCAGAGAAAAACTGAAAGCGCTGCAAGTCGTGACAGGTCTTCTCGATGTGTCCGAGCAGCGACTTTGCCACCAGGCCAGGAACTACGGGAAGATCATAGTTGGGTGTTACAGCTTCGACCGCGATTGAAATCAAAGACGGGGAGAGAAAGGTCCGAGTCCACATAAATATGTTCTCGCCCTTTGAAAAGCGTGGCGGTGTGATAGTAAGTTCCAGCAGGTTGGGCAAAAGGACTCGACGCTTGGCTTGCTCGGAGAGTTGACGCCAGCCGTTGCCGCCAACATGGTAGCTCGAAACGGCTGGAGAATATATCTCCAAGCGTTTCATGAACTGGGCGTACAAATCAAAACGGGTGAAATCGGCAGCAACTTCTCCTAGTCCGGGCGGTATGGTCTTGGTTTGAAACCATCAGAGCATGTAAACGGTGTTAGGAATAGACATACAATCGAAAAAGCCTTCCTACTAAACTTGGATTCTGGCTTAGATGGGTCTTCTTTAGCCTCGAATTCTACGCCTGGTAGCAGCTCCAAGATGTGTTGGACTCCAACCACCTTTTCCCAAATGAATGGTGCTCCAGCTAGAAAAAATGCCCGAGAGATTCGTAACAAGCGTGGCGAGTACCGGCATCCGGAATAGCTGCAGATCATTGTTAGCAGCTCTGGAACCTTAAACAGTTTGTGGGTTGCGGATCCATTGATCATGATGGTGGTGTCGGCTAGGGGTAGCTTGGCCGCATGATATTTGGATTTATTGTGGTTATAAGTGGCTATTGTATCTTACGTGACAGCCTGCCACAAATTCCTGGATGGGCTATAAGGCATAAGAATAGGTTTGTGACGGCCAGTGAAACTCACGTAGAGCGTGCTTACTTTGGCTAGATGAACTTTGAGCCCCGTCGTACCTCCGGGGGAGCGTTGGGGTGGCCCGACGCTACGCGCCGGGCCGGTTCCAGGCTGACGGCGCTTATTTTATGTGGACCCTGATTGACCTTGCTGAGTCAGGACCGTCCTTGTATTTAGAGTAGATTGAAGTTGAGAACGGCAAAGACACGCCCAGCTCAAGCGATGTAAATTGTATCAGCATAAATTACATAAAACAACGCCAAGGGTGTTCACCCACGAATAGAGAAAGAGCAATCCTTATATTTATACACTGGATCAGGAGCGTGGGTAGAGAAGTGCGGTATAAGTACAAACATACATGTGGTAAAGATGAGTAGTAACTCGCATCACGACCCAGTATGATTGGTTACTATTTCAGCAGTTTGTCCAACCCATTCGGGCCATGCTTCTCAATGGTGTGTGGTTTCAGTTGGTTAAGCTTCTGTTGGGAAGCAACCGTGCGACTTAATGCCTTCAGCCTCACGTTTGATTCAAGTTCACTCGGCTGAGGTCTACTGTCTGCCCAGGGCCAACGCACTGACTCGAGGTTAGGCCATAACGAAAGTAAGTATCTGTCATAATGGTCAGTTCGAACAATATGAGCAAGCCGGATTGGGAACAAACATACTGTGCGAACAAGGGCACATCGAAATCTGGATACAAATCATCGTTCAAAAACTCGAATGTCTGGAGCGTATGTGAAGGCTCGGCTGATGCAATCGACTGGGGGATGCCATCATACCAGGACACAGGTAAAGCGAGGTATTGGACTCGAGGAAGCTTTACGAAATGTTGGAGCTCTTCAAGCTCGAGGTCCTCTTCCGTATCCCACATCTCAAACCAAGTGACATTCGGCCAAATTACGTCTAGACCCTCCAGCTGATCGTTTCGTACGTATACTGATCCTTTCAAACATACTTCTACAAGTGGAAGTGCTCCCAGAGGACGGAACGAAGGCATATCGGGCATAAATTTGCAGTTGTTGTCGAATTCAAGGTGAAGCTTGGTGAGTCCCGGGCTGTTACGAGATATTGAGAGTATAATGCTCTTTTCCCAACCATCCTCCACCACCGCATTGATATCCCTGAAGACAATTGTGAGCGATTTTAGACCTTCCAAAAGCCCAAGCCTGGCTATCGTTTCGACGTCGCTGCAAGAAGCAAAGTGTATGCCGAAGTGCTCTAAACGAGGGAGTGCCTTCGGCCGAGAAACTGCAACCTCACAACCGTGGTATCTATACAGGTCTAGCTTCTTCAACAGCGGAAATTCGCCTAGCAAATGGATCCACTCAGAAGACACCAGCTCGGTTGTGCATCCTAGTTTCTGCAACTGGAATCCGACAAGCCACTCAAAAAACGGCCGCTCCCAGAAATCGGCGCAAGTAAAGTCGCTGTGATCTTGGTAAGTACTTCCATGTTTTTCTTCAGATACAGAGAAGAGCTGAAGGTGCTGCAAGTCGTGACAAGTTCCTTCAATATGTCTAAGTAATGATGTCGCCGCCAAGCCACGGATGTTAGAAAGCTCCCCGTCAGGCCCTGCCTCAACCACGATCGACGTCAAAGATGGACAGAGAAACATACGAATCCAAAGAAATAGATTCTGGGCTGGCCCTGGATGCGATAGGGAGAAACTAAGCTCAAGCAAGTTAGGCAGGAAAACCTGGCGCTTGGTTTGCTTGAAAAGATGGCGCCAGCCAACAACGAGGTAGCTAGAAATATTCGGAGAGAATACACTCAGACGCTTCACAAGCCGAGCATACACGTTAAATCGGATAAACTCGGTGCTCTCTTCCACGTCGGACGACACAACCTTCAGCTCAAGCCGTTAAAATAAGTAAAGGTGCCAGATGTATACGTACAATTGTACCAGCCTCTGTATCATCTTCAAATTCAGATCCATTACTTGTGACCGTGAAGCTCACACTTGGTAGCAGCTTCAAGATGATCTGGACTCCAACAACCTCTTCCCAAACTAATGGTGCCCCAGCCGAGAAGAATGCCTGAGAGATTTGTAAAATGTGTGGTGAGCCCCGACATTCAGCAAACTTGCATATAATCCCTAGCAACTCCGGGATCTTAAATAGTTTATGTGTTGTCGATCCATTGATCATGGTGGTGTTGGGCAAGGTCACGGCAAGGTAATATGTAGTTAGCGCGAGGTGGCTATACTTGGTGTTTGCATCTATTGTGACCGGCAAGTGGCTACTGTGTTTGCACGACAGCCCGCCATAGGTTCCGGATGAGCCACAAGGCACAAGATCAGCGGGTCCATGACGAACAGCGAGGTCTACGAAGAGCTTGTGTACTTTGACTAAACCGAAGTCAAGGCTGGGCAAGACACTATCTGACTCGAACAATGTAAATCGTATCCAGAGGGGAAAAACAACGGTTATCTTGATAAACTGGATCGGAAGTTTGGAGGGAAAAAATAGTGCATATTGACATAATGCAGTAGAGATTATGAGTGACTTGTACCACACCACCCAACATGATTGATGTTATCTCAACAGTGCGTCCAACACATTCAAACCGCATTGATCAATAATACGTGATTTCAGCCGGTTGAAATTGCGTTGGGAGGCAACCATGTTACTTAAGGCCTTCATTATTGTGTTTGCTTCAACATTAGCTGCCTGCGGTCGGTCGGTTGCCCAGTGCCAACGCACCGATTCGAGATTAGGCCATAAAGAGAGTAGGTATCTGCCACGACGGTCAGTTCAGATACTACGAGTAAGATCGCGAAGCAGCGTACTGTGCAAGTAAAGACACGTCAAAATCCGCACGCAAACCACTATTCAAAATCTCGAATGTCCGAAGCGTATACGAAGGCTCAGCCGGTGTAATCGAAAGGGGGATGCCATGATGCCATGATACGGGCAACGCGAGGTGTTGAACTCGAGGAAGTTTTGCGAAATTCCGGAGCCCTTGGAGTCTCAAGTCCTCTTCCAGGTCCCACATTTCGAACCTGGTAACGTTGGGCCATATTGTGGCCAGATCGTCCAGTTCATTGTTTCGTACGCATATTTCTCCTTTCAAGCATACCTCCGCGAGCGGAAGTGCTCCCAGTGGGCGGAACGAAGGCAGGTTGGGCATAAAGTCAGTGTTGTCGTCAAACTCAAGGTGAAGCTTGGTGAGTTCTGAGCAGTTGCGTGATATCGAGAGTATAATGCCTATCTCCCAACCCTCCTCTATCGCCGTACCGGGTCCCTGATATCCAGGTTCACGAAATACTATTTTGAGCGAGTTCAAACCTCTTAAAATCCCAAGCCTAGCTATCTTCTCAACGTGGTTGCAAGGAGCAAAGTGTATACCAAAGTGCTCCAAGCGAGGGTGTCTCTTCGGCTGAGAATCCGCGATCCTACAACTGTGGACCGTGTATAAGTCCAGAGTTTTCAATAGCGAGAATTCGCCCAGTAGATGGATCCACTCAGGAGATACTAGCTCAGTCGTGCATCCTAGTTTCTGCAACTGGAATCCTGCAAGCCGCTCAAAAAACGAGCGTTCCCAAAAATCGGCGAAAACCAAGTCGCTGTGCCCCTTGCTAGTATCACTGGCTTCAGTTTCTCCGGGGAAGAGCTGGAGGTGCTGCAAGTTGTGACAAGTTGTCTCAATATGTCCGAGTAGTGATTTGGCCGCCAAGCTAGGGACAGTGGAAAGCTTCCCGTCAGCTCCTACTTCAACCACAATCGAAGTCAAAGACGGAGAGAGAAACATTCGAATCCAAAGAAATGAATTCTTGATGAACCCAAGTGGATACGATGCTGTGACACCAAGCTCCAGTAGATTAGGCAGTAAAACTCGACGTTTAGTTAACTCAGAAAGGTGACGCCAGCCAGTGACGATATAGCTAGAAATATCTGGAGAGAACAGCTTCAAATACTTCACAAACTGGGCGTACAGATCGAACCGAGCAAATCTAGTGATGTTCTCCAGGTCGGACGATACCACCTTGGGATTAAACTGTGAAAATAGGTTATAAAAGGCGTCAAAGGCGTACGTACAACCGTGCCTTGGATTCTAGCCTCTCCTGTGGCATTGAAGCTCACGCCTGGTAGCAGCTTCAAAAGGTTTTGAACTCCAACAACCTCTTGCCAGACTAACGGTACCCCAGCTAGAAAAAACGCCCGAGAGATTTGCAAGAGGTGCGGTGAGCGGAGGCATTCGGAGTATTTGCAGATGATTCCTAGCAGTTCTGGAACCCCGAATATCTTGTGTGGGGCTGTGGATCTGTGGCTCATGATGGTGGCACGATCCGGGCAGCCTGGAGCAGCTCGTGATGACAAGCGCCGGATGACCATGCTTAAATTTGTGTTTGTTTTAGATAGTTACAGTAGTTAGCGCCTTGCTCGCTCCCAGTTGGACTTGCCTGGGACTGGGCGCTGTTTGACGGTGCTTGTCGCTTGACTCTGGTAGCGAGCAATCGGCGCTCAAACCACCGCTACAGAACTTTATAGCCTCGGGAGCCTATTTAGCTTTGGGAGCTTGAAGGGGCCGGGAACAACCCGCCACGATTGCAAACTAGCACTAGTATAGCAGTAAATGCAGCTTATAGTCACGAATTACCTCGGTTCTGATACTTAGAAAAATAAAATAAAATAAACAAAAATGTCTATACAACACGGTTTAAGACCGGAAAATATTCAAATGCAGGATGTATGCACCTAAATACTGGCGCCGCATCGATTCCCGCGAGAAATCCCCTACTACCTAGATAAAACCTTTGCGGGAGTCGCGAAAAAGCGCTATATTTACTGGAAGAGTACAAACTATCATTCGTTAGACTCGTCTTTGTCACTTGTTACATTGAATCTCTCTTGCGCAATGTTCCTAACGCACAGAAGATGCACACGGGTTTCTACTGCAGCGATGCTGTCTAATTCAAATAGTGTACATCTCGGCATGAATTACACGAACGACACTGATGGTGCCTACCAGTACATAAGAGTAGAGACATGTCATTATCTACAACGAAACCTAATTGTAGTATACCGTACCACCCCGGGAAGTGGGCCATCCCCGGGGAAGTGGGCCACCTTGAATATCTTAACTTCTGATCTAGTATACTATAATAAAATAGGTGCGTTGTGTCTCTAAGCCACCAAAGTATGTGTGTGCAAAAAATCAGACAGAAAAACCTAGATATGCGAGAGTTATGGTCGGCGCAAGGGGGAAGCTACAGTGGCTGGCGCTTCCTGGACTTCAGACCCAACTGGTCACATATTTGACTCCATTATTTGATGAAATCAACGAGGCAAATTCAGGTTTTTTGTAGGCGTTTCTCAGTACCGTACACCTACTCATATACTAGGTTTAAACCCAGATCGCCAGCATGAATCAGGCGCTATGGGTGCGGTGGCCCACTTCCCCGTATTTGGTGCTATTTGGGCCATTTCTTTGAAGGTGCAGTTTCTCAGCGAATCCTGCCCAGTTTCCCTTGAAATTTGGTGTAGTAGCTCTTCACCCTCAAAGTCTACTGTCGTCATCAAGATTGACACTGATTGCCTCATCTGTGGTCGTAGAATCGTAATACAAAATTACATGGCCCACTTCCGGGGGTGGTACGGTACTCCAAAGCCACGAGACCACACGTTCATACCTCCACACCGGGCAGCATCTGTCAACAATATGATTTAGGATCGAGCACCAGGGATTGCCACCTAATCACACAACAGCAATACAAAAGCTACATTAGACTGAATCGGGAGTTAGAATGTAAAAACGTAGAGTAGATATAAACACAATAAGATAAAGGTTAGTAGTGACTAATATCGTGGGGTCAATGCGATCTACTACTATTTCATCAATCCGTCTAGCTCCTCCAAACCGTGTTTCTCGATGATGCGTGATTTCAGTCGGTTAAAACCGTGTTGATAAGCAACCATGTTACTCAAGGCATTTATGATCGTGGTTGATTCAAGGTCACTTGGCTGTGGTTTGTCTGCCCAGGGCCAGCGCACCGACTCGAGGTTTGGCCATAACGAGAGCAGGTATCTACCGTAATACGACGGTAAGCCCAGACGCTACGAGTAAGCAAAAGTGTGAACAAACGTACCCTGCGAGCGATGACACATCAAAATCAGTGTCAAAATCATGTTTTAAGACCTCGAACGTCCGGAGTACATACGAAGGCTCGGTTGGTGTAGCTTGTGGAGGAACACCAAAAAACCAAGACACGGGTAACGCGAGATGCTGAACTCGGGGAAGCTTTGCGAAACACTGAAGATCTTTGAGACTCAGGGGCTCATCCGTATCCCACATCTCGAATCGGGTGACGTTAGGCCAGATTTCGGCTAGATCCTCTAGTTGGTCTTCCGGTACGCATACGCCTCCTTTCAAGCACACCTCTATGAGTGGAAGTGATCCTAGTGGGCGGAACGAAAGCATTTCAGGCATAAACTCCAACTTGCAATCGAATTCGATGTGAAGCTTGGTGAGTCCCGGGCTGTTGCGAGATATCGAGAGTATAATGCTCCTTTCCCAACCATCCCCTACTACCGCATCCATCCTCCTGAAGACAATTGTAAGCGAGTTTAGAGCTTCCAAAAGCCCAAGCCCGGCTATCGTTTCGACGTCGTTACAGGAAGCAAAGTGTATACCAAAGTGCTCCAAACGAGGGAGCGCCTTCGGCTGAGAATTCGCGATCTCATAATTACGAACCTTGTACAAGTCTAGGCTCTTCAACAGTGAAAATTCGCCTAGCAAATGGATCCACTCGGGAGACAATAGCTCGGTCGTACATCCCAATTTTTGCAACCGCAACCCAGCAAGCCGCTCAAAAAACAAGGGCTCCCAGAAATCAGCGAAAAGATAGTCGCTACGCTCCCGTTTAGAATCGCCATCCTCAGCGGCCGCGGAAAAGATCTGAAGATGGCGCAAGTTTTGACAGGTCGCCCCGACATGCCCAAGCAACGCTTTTACCGCCAAACCAGGGATGGTGGAAAGGCTCCCGTCAGACATTGCTCCAACCACAATCGAAGTCAAGGACGGGGAGAGAAACATTCGAATCCATAGAAATAGATGTTGGTCCATTCCCCGAAATGTTGGCGTAATGGCAAGCTCCAGCAAGTTGGGCAGAAAAACCCGGGACTTGGCTTGGCCAGAGAGGTGACGCCAGCCGGTAACGCGATAGCTAGCCATGTCCGGAGAAAATGCCTTCAAACGCTTCACAAATCGGGTGTACAAATCAAACCTGGCAAACTCGGTGGGCTCTTCCAGGTTGGACGATACGACCTTGATTTCAAATCATTAAAATAGGCAAAAGATGTGAAAAGCATACGTACGACCATACCATGCCTTCTTTCGTCTTTATCTAGGTAAACCCTAAAACTCACGCTTGGTAGCAGCCTCAAGATAAACTGGATTCCAACAACCTCTTCCCAAATTAACGGTGCCCCAGCTAGAAAAAACGCCCGGGAAATTCGCAAAAGGCGTGGCCGGCGCCGGCGTTCGGTGTACCCATATATGATTCCTAGTAGCTCTGGAACCTCAAATAATTTGTGCGCAGTAGATCCGTAGGCCATCGTGGTGAACTTCAGGAACTCTAAGCGCCGGATGGGTTTGATTGAGATTTGTGGCTATTGTGGGTTGTTGCTCGGTGGCAACCCGATGGTTACCGCCCTCACCAAATTTATAGCGAATCAACATTTTCTCTACACACACCACAGCAACAACAACGTCCATTGACAACACCGCCAAGATCAAGAAAACTTTGAGATGGAAAGAAAACGAGTGTTCGACAAGTCAAACTAGGATAAAACCGGTCATATACAAGGGACCGGAGTGATAAATAGATCAAGCCTGTACCGAAGCCAATGTCTCTGGCGAGGTAAGAAGGATAAAGAAAAACGTGAACGGAGGTGGGGAGGATAAAGGACAACACGAACGGATGTAGAGGGAGAGGGTACAACAATGCGAGAGAGGACGGAAAGCAAGACGGTCACAGACAACAGGATGCGAGTATAACGAGGTACATGAACAAAAATCCGATGAAGATGGTCGAATATCATATGTGTAGTATCTACGCCGATCCACAAGTATCTATCA
>WSTH01001324.1:0-13236 GCA_019616345.1 Ceratobasidium sp. 395
CACTATCACCGTTGCGCATGCCGATCCTTATAAAAGCGAATTCAACAAGGAGCTTTAAACAACTGACTCCCTAGTCACTGTCATTCCGCAACATTACCTTCTTGATTTGGACAATTAGCCTCACGCTTCATGTTTCTCTTTGCACATTTGCGCTGTTTTCTTCCATTGCATCAATCGTAACACGTGCTACAGAAAATCTATTTGTTTTATTCTTTGTTGAGCACGTCGAATAGTCGCACCGAATCCCATCCTTATGATGACGCGCGTATATTCATAGCGGGTTTCTGAGAACGTGTGGCTAAGGTGATTTTCTCTCCCGAGAGTGTCAATTGAATTTGTATAATTAATGAAAAGCGCCTTCAGGCATTCGGGCTGTGAGCTATCGTGCTTTCTACTGTGATACAGGATGCTAGCACAAAATGGAGTGGTGCAAGGGACGCAGCCCACCTAATGTCATATTGGCGGTTTTGGGCTTTTTACTTAGAAATATGTGTTCGTTTGGGTGCCATTGGATAACGAGGATGAGCAAGCCATTTCGATACAATGCCGCCTCGTCTCAGCCCAACACTGCTTCTAGACTCACTCTAGCTACAGTATCCGAATGACCCGATACGGTAGCTGTTGAGTAAGTGGGTGCGTCCAACAGAGATCGATGGTACTGGCGGTTTACAATCGTAGTGGCCATTCTGGGCCCGGCAATGGCAGACGCTTTGGCCGGCAATTGCTTGCGATCATGAGCCAAGCGCTGCCAAACAATAGGGTCCGTTCCTGGCAGCACATCAACCCAGCGGCTTTCGCAAGACCACCACCTCCCATTCACTGCATAGTCACCATGATGTTCTCCATTGCCACATTCATCGTGACTGCTTTGGTCGCATCTGTTGCTGGGATCATCGCGCCCCCGACGGTACCTCGTGCACTTGGCGATGTCATTGTCCTCCAGCCTCCTCCAGCCTTTGTTGTACGTGCTGGGGACCTGTTTGCACTCCACTATATCAGCAAGGTAGTATCGCACCCGACGGAAGAGTCTGTCCATTATACTCATTGCACGTTCTCTTAGCCATCGGACGACTTTGTGACTTATGAGACCGAGGTTGGCTTGCAGCGCGTTGGACACCATAACATTCGTGGGGTAGGTAAAGGTCCTACTATTCATACACTCGGTTCTCATCCGTTTCTTAGGTCAAGACGTTCCACCCTACCACCACTACTTGCCGTGAGGCCATTCAGGTCCCTCGTCATCTCGCTCCTGGTCGTTACAGTGAGTTCTTCTGGCTCCAGATCACGTAAAGCATGCTGGTCGATCGATTGAAACTGATCAACACGGCGCTTAGACCTCATCGTGACCGACCACCGTACGTACTTCGACGAGGACATCATTGACAACCAAGCCCTCCCTACGTACCGTACTCAGTGCTTGAACGTCACCATTACTGTCGCTCATGCCGATGCTTATGGCAAGGATTATAACCAGGAGCTCTAAGTAACTGACTCAGACCTGGACGTTCTCATCCCTCAAAATTGCCTTCTTTGATTTGAACACTTTGGCCTCACTCTCTATGTTCCCCTTGGACATTTGGTCTGTTTTTCTCTATTGCATCAATCTTAGCGAAATTTTTTATTTGTTTTATCTTTTGTTCAGCGTGCCGGATCACAGATCCAACTTGTACCAATTTTTTTCCTACAGTAAACAATGGCCCCAAACTTCGGTGATCGACGTGTGTCTTCATGATGAGTTTCCAAGCAGAGTCGATTCACGAAAGAGCACTTTCGGGCATGCAGAATCGTCGTCCATATTCCATTGCATCAAGTAGTACCAGTTTCTAAGTAGAAAATCCGAGACTGTCAACGGTACGTTGAGCGGATCATACTCCTTGTAGCCCTCCGTTTTGCAATCTCACCCTGTATTATGGTTCAAGGCACGATGATTCACGGCGTCTGCACCTCGGCCTAATTCTGGCCTGTTTGGGGGAACCTGAAGGGCACTATTCAACCCATCCTAGACGGTTTTACTGCTACTAAGCTTAGGTGTTCATGCCTAGTCGAGGTGGTGCCTTAATATCGAGCATTGAGTGCATTTGTCCTGATAAAACAAGAAAATACCATTTAGATCGGTGTGCTATGAGCAAATAGGATGATGGGAGAGACCTCACTGCTTTTGACATTCACACCGCTTGTCCGCTAGGTTGCGCACATGATCGATGTATGTATGCGTGGCTCAACGACCGAACGTCCGGGCACGGTCCGGTTGGCGGGTCCTGTAAGCAGGCATTACCAGAGTGACATGTGTGCTTGGCAAAAAATACAAGCAAGCGATTTATGCCAAGGCGAAGTTAGATGGGATTATGTTTACGTTATGCCTTCTGTCGCGAATTATGTATAGATCGCTTTGGGTGGCCGGCGACAGCTAGCAAGTCTTGCGTAGTTCAAGATCCATTAGTATACTAGTCGAGTAGAGGTCCAAACGATTTATAGAAATGCAGCGGCCTATGTTCTCGTACCAAGTTTGAGGGCGAGTAGATTTCGGCGGACGAAGCGAGGAGGGAATGGCGCCCATAGTATGTGACCTTGCTCTGGTCCACCATTTAACTGCGCTACACTCATATGACGAATTTGTATCCCACACTTAGTATGCTAGATAAAAGCCGTAGCAGGTTCATTTTATTCGGTAATGCAGCCCAACAATACTACAGTAGACTATTGATACCGACGGTACGATGGCCCTTGAGTCGGAGACCTTAAGCACCGCTGATACCACGGTAGGTGGCGATCTGGCTCGCAAGTCGGGTGTGCTGGCCAGGGGTGAATTCGGTCATGCACGAGTCGTACGAGTAGTCCATGTAGTTGTGAATCCTGTTTTTGAGATTAGTGAGCCATGTGCATCCTCGCGACGAACTGAGTACTTACGGGTCAACACCTCCACCGGAGCAGGTGTCACGGCCAGTCGGGCAGCCGGATGCGGGCGTGGACTCTGGAGGAGTATCACTGACAGAGTCACCAGAGGCGGAGCAGCCACCCTGGAAGGTGTGGTAGAGACCGAGCCAGTGACCAACTTCATGAGTAAGCGTCTTGCCCTCGTTGTAGTTGGTGGTCGAGCCACCAGGGACGGAGGAGTAGAGGATAACAACGCCGTCATCCTTGGGGGCGCCAGAGTAAGAGGAGGGGAACGTGGCGTAGCCGAGGAGGCCAGCGCCAGAGCCAGACTTGAAACCAACGGTGTAAACGTTGAGCGCATTAGCACCACCTTGGCGGAGCTGGTTCTTCATGGCGGTTTGGTAAGAAGAATCGGGTCCAACCTGGTTGAACCAGTTACTAGAAGATAGTGTGAGAGAGTGGCTCAATGGCGACTGAGTATTGCTTACGTGTTCGAAGTCCTGTCGGTACCAGCGAGAGTGAAAGTGATGGGAATGCCCGAGTTCTGGTAGTGCTTGTTCATTTCACTGATAGAGCTAGCAATCTGCGAGTCGGGAATGTACCCGCCGCTCACAGCTACGAGTAAAGCGTCTTCAGGGTGATACTCATAGTCTACGTACAAAGAACTTACCAGTGCTCGAGTAGATGACATGCCAGTATACTGGGATGGTGGCCGCAAACGTACCAGCTCCCGCCTTAGGGGAGATCTTGTTTGCGGCAAAGTGGGCTTCAGCCGCAGCGACGAACGCATCACTAGTACAATCGATTAGCTGCTTGGACGGTCGATGGTTTGGATAGCTCAGCTCACCTAGGAGTAGAACCGCAAGTCCTTCCAACAGTAGCATTGAAAGGGACGGCCAAAGCCGATCCCATAGCTAGGGCAACGACAGAGAGTGTGGAGAAGAACATGTCAGGTGTGGCTGTTTGCTGGAGTGCCTCGAGTAGACCGATGAGTGGACATGTTAAATCTCAGAGAATATATAGTGCTACGAGCACTCAATGCCGCAGTACAACGGATGCGACCATGTGCGTACTCGTACGTCTCGAGCATCGGTTAGTCGTTCCCGTGTTGTATTCCATAGCAGCACACGCCGCCAGCATGGTCGGCCGAGAATGTAGGCCATAGGAGTGGAATACCATATGAGGCAGAAGTGTCAAAAGAGAGCGTTTGTAAGTACAGAGAGCATGTGCGGTACACTTAGTGAGAGACGATGCCAAGCCGCATAATGAGAAAGAGCTCGTGTGTTGCTTATCGTAATGAGCTTCTATCGCTTCACGCCAGCACCGACTTCATCCCAATCAGTTATCAGAGCCGTCTTGGCACAGCAAGAATAGATCCAAAGAGTGCCAAGATATCGCTTAATATGTCACACCGAGTTCTGAGTCGCGTGTGGGTAGTGGTGATCTCCAAGAGCAGGCCGGAAAGGGAAAGACCCGGCGCACTAGACCACGTGCAGCCACGGCGCTTGTTCACCTGGTTGCACCTGCCACCCACCTCCACGTCGAGTTTGCATGCACCTGGGTGTTACTCGTAATATGGCTTCTAACCCCGCGAATATTCTTATCGCACGTAGCAGTCGTTCGTCTAATACCTTAACCGCCCTTGTCCCAACCGAAACGCATGCGGCAGCCTCCGCAATATTTCCCCGTTCATCTTCGAGCCCCCCGTGGCTGCTGGAAGAGGCGGGAGTCGAAGACATAGATGAGATTGAGGTCTCGGATGATAACGGAGACACCGAGCCGATTGACGTTGACATCACATTCCGGTGCGTTTAACCCCGCTCAATTGCCATTTTGGATAGACAATAATAATTCTATCTCACAGGCGCGACGCTAGCTATGTTGGTACTGTCAAGATCATTGTTGAGGCTACAACCTTCTGGTGAATTGTGTCCCTTGATGTTTGATCAGTCGTCAAATAGACTAACTCCAACAGGGCTCACAAGGATATCTTGATGTTTGCTTCTCCGTTCTTTGAGGCCGTACTCAGCGGAAAGTAAGCGCCAAACGCCCTGTTGAACTTATCTGAATCCTAAACACTCAACCTGTTCAAGCTGGGCAGAAACTTCTGTCAATAGACATCGCACATCATGCTCGTCAATCATTACGATTTCCCAACCTCCCTCCCAACCCTCGTCAACGTTCAAATCACACAAAGCAACAACGTCTCCTTCAGCAGAACTCTGTACGGACGAACCGGACTCTGACTGTGTCCGCGTGACAGACGTTGATACGGATCTGAGTAGCGCAGACGAAAGTGAAGGAGAGCTCGCGCACAACAGGGAGAAGGAACGGGCAGAATGCTTACAAAAACTACAGGGAGATGGAGGTACGCTACTATTTGATCCAATCTAAAATGTGTTTACTGTAGCATCTGAGTCTAGATGATTCCCAATCCAACTGGCGGTCGCGGTCAAAAACAGCACCAGAGCTGTCCAGGGCTAGCAAGAGGCAGTCAAAGCCTATTCCAGATGCTGTGATACAGCTCAAGGAAGAGAAGGTATGCGGCTCAGATGTGTAATCTAACTAAGAGATTACGTCTAACAGATTCTCTAGGCTGGGATATTTCACGACTTTTTAAAATTTGTGTACCCACAGTGAGTTTGATTCTATGAGAACACAAACGAGTCTAACTCACGTCAAACTCAGTCTGGACTGTACTGTTGCATGGTACGTTCGACTGACCATCAGTTTGACATCTTATATCTATTCTTTTAATATTCAGGAACAACGTTGAAGGACTGTGAGCGAAGCTTCCTTTTCCACAAGTACAGCTAGGTGACCTTGTTGCCCTAGCATGAACATATCACACAAACTCGTCGTTCCTTCTCTCCAGTCAGCGTGCCTCCAATTCCTTCTTACCCACGCGGCGGGCAAACCAATTAAAGCTATGCGGATTGCTGAGCTGTTTGAACATGAAGAGCTTTACCGGGAGAGCAGCCGGTTTGTGCTGGATAACCCAGGTGAGATTTACCAAATGGTCACATCAAAAAACTTGGTTGATTGGTTTCAACAGGAGGATGGTAAGCTTGCCTAGCCTACGTATAGGGCCTCAATCAGACATCTCATAGGTCCGATGCGGAGTTGTCAACACTCTCACAAGAAACACTATTGAAACTCGAAAAACGCCGAAACTGGTTCTTAGAGCGCGTACTCAAACTCGGGTTGGTCCCTATAGGCAGAGATTATCAATGTGTACGTCGTCTATCGTACTTAGCCCACGACACCCCACTTGATGGTCTCAAACTAGTGTCCAACTTGTCCGGACCCAGCAACTTGCGCTCGCTTACTTGAAGAAAAGTGGAGACAAGGGTATCATGCGTTATTCAGATTTGGTATGCACTTACGTATCGACCTACTCCAACCCAGCTTATATAGCGCACACTTCTTATAGGGCCTGCCCAGCCGTCTATGGTCTTCCGATATTTGCGTTCTCTCGAGGGTGTAAGTCCTCCACTCATGCTGACCCACTTGTCATGTCAAACCAGCGCCAAGGCATGGGTTGCTACTCGTAAGCTCCATTGCACACTTGCCCCATTTCCTTGTACTCTAACACGAGAATTTAGTATTTGATAGGATGTTCTCGCTCGGACTCCGGTACGTAGCCCAACAAACTACGGTAGGTTTACTGCCAACAACTCACTTCCCATCCTCAGCGGGTCTACCGAAAATGCAACCCTGGGCGGTCGAGTTACAACAAGCCAGAGCGGACCACGCCGCCACTTTTTGTTCTGTACTCTCCACCCGGAAAAAGAAAAGAAGGGCAGAACCATGTCGCGAGATATCACGAGTGCCCTCGCAGGGACCAGCTCTTCTTGATTAATTATTGCGTTCCAACCTTCTTCTCTTCACTTAGTTAATCCCTATGGTTTGTTATATCTTATTCATAGAAGCTGTTGTTTAATATTTGTGCTATCACCCGCTGTAGAAGCACTAGAAGAAAGTCTAATTATATCACTCGGTAGACGGAATTAGCCCTAATATTAATGGGCTGTCGCTGTATGCGTTCGGGTATAACATATCTAAAGCAACATCTGAGGCCCAAAAGCAAGCAAACTCTATGATGTCCACGCAATATCAACGTGGTCCCAACACCTCGCTCGGCATTTTACAAACAATCAGTCGCTTGGCCGTATTACCTGTGCCAGTATGAAGTTAACATTGGCCAGCCATGTGTAGTCGGAAAGTGCCTACCATGAGCATATAATGTATCCTTGTGTACTGTCGCAGTGGTTGCAAGCGAACCCAACATGGCTCCATCCTCCTCAAATATCTGTCAGGTGCAGAAGTATACTGCGTCAGCATGTAGCACGCGTAAGGTCTCAAACACGCAACTAACCTTCTCAACTTTGTATTTCTCTCCGAAATACCCACTGTTACCGGTGTTGATGGAGATTCTGAACACCGAAGCTGCCGAAGGAATATCTGGATTTTTCAGCGAGCCTGAGAAGTAGTGGAAGAGCTTTGGGAAGGCTGCAGCAATGACAGAGCCATCGGTGGATAACGCTAGGTTGTCCATTGGCATCCCTTGATAATGTACGTTAATTAAGTTACAAAGGTGTTGAAGGAAAATGTACTTACCGACATTGATGACCTCGGTCGGAACTAGAGTCCTATCAGCCTGCTGTTCATGAACAGTAATATACCCTCCAAAAGTACTTGCTACCCAAACGCTTCCGTCGCTAGCCTAAGAAAGGGCTAATCAGTTCCCATATCCGAAAGCAACTTCGAACAAGAAGACGTACCCTAACGATCCCGTTACTTCCATACAGTTCATCGGCAGCAATCTTGCACCCATGATCGACATGACAATATCCAACTGTAGTAGATTTGACACCCAAAATCATATACAATCCTCTCATCTAAGATTCATCGTGCATCAGATCGGGACTATTCATTCCGACCTGAATATATGCTCACTAGCCCAACTTTCACGTGATGGTCATTCGTGAACCAAAACTCCTCTCCGTTTGCAGTTCCAAGTACATCGTTGGGTGTTATAATAACAAAAGGGTCTTCCACAGTCTTGACCCACTCGATCGAACTCGCACCTACCCGTGTCCTAAAGATCTCGATCACCGAATCGGCTCCCACCTTGCGCGCATCTACGGTTGGATCCAACGGCGGCCGATGGTTCACGACGTATATCCAGAGCATGTTCGGGTCGTCTTTGTCCGGCACCACGTCCATACCGTGTACGTTCAGGCCACGTGGGTCCGAGAACCCGAACAGATCGAGTTTAGTGACGAGGCGCGAGTGAGGATCGTACGTTGCAATGTAGTCCTGTGATGTTTTTGCGCGGACGGCCGATGCGTTGAGCGCCTCCATAGCTGGTGTCCAGTCTACTCGGGACCATGGTGATGATGCGCAGGCGAGGTAAACAAGGCCGGAAGTATGGATTACGAGCTCTGTTCAGCTTAATTAATTAAACCATCACGCGTTTCAGTCAACTAATACTCACTCTCGCAAGCTTGAAGACCTATAAAATAACGAAAACCTTGAATAAAACATGTCCTCAAATGGAAATTAAATCGATACATATTTACCTTCTACGCCTTCACAGCCCTCGGTGTTTAGAGGCTGAACAGACCGGTATGCGCCGCCAAGCTCCAGAACTGGAACAACCCAAAGCTTGTAGAACAGACCCAACACAACCACAGAGATCGTAAGGAGAGAAACAGCTACCGAGGGCATGTCTGTGGAAGCCGAAACGAAAAAACCATGCCGTCGCACCATCGGGTATTAGAGCCTCCTAGACCGGCACGTACCTGAACAACACGTGACGCTAATTATCCCTGCTAGACTTTTTAGTCGTAACTCGCCGGATATTCTGGGGGAGTGGGCGCCTAGTCTAGATGAAAGTCGAGCATGTGGAGGAGACGTGGAAGGTAATGTGTATCCACCCATAGACATCTTTGATCCCGCATACATACGACTGAAACGTCGGAATATATAACAAACGAATGGCAGAGTACATTACTCAACAAAAACTACAAGGCCAACATAACATAAACAGAAAACTACCCTCCAAGAAAGAAAAAAGTCAAATGTTCAAGACAAAGAAGTCTCACATGTCCATCTACAAACTAAAACCACCCAACAACAGCAACAGCCGCTCCTGCCAAAACCAACCCAATACTAGACTTGACCGCATCAGCTCCATTAGATCCTTTGGTGCCCGTCCCGCCCGTGGTATTATCATCCGGGTCGTTCGGGTCTGCACCAGTCGGTCCACCGTCATCGGTGGGTCCACCTGAAGCGATCAGCCCAGCGGAGAGACCCGAATCAGACAACGGCTGGTCCCAGAAGAACCACAGTCGGGCGGGGTACTGTGCGTCCTTGGACGCGAGGAACGCGGCGTATTTGCCATCTGGATCACCGAACTTGACGGCTACGGCTGCGATCTAAATATAGGGCAACACGTTGTTTGATTAATTTCATAAAGGGAGATAAGACGGAGAGACTGTACCTGCGGGAAGAGTTCGCTGGCAGCTTCGCCTGGCCCTGGCGTGAATCCCATTGCGTAGTTTGCGGCGGCTTGAATTCCGGCACCTGACGCGGCCTTGGCGTTCCAGCCATCGTAACCGACGTATTCGGCGAGACGGGCGTTGGTCTAAACGTCCGTGTGTTAGTGCTTCAGCCCAGCCTTCAACATTCAGAGACGTACAATCGCGGCACAGAGGTTGTATCCCCTGTAATGATACGGATGCGTGCGCGCGCTTTCTTCCGGCTGTCGAAACAATCATATCAGGTCCATATTCCAAGTGCAACATCATCACCCGAATTAACAAACCTGGTCACCATTCGCATCAATCTGGTTCATATAGACACCCGTGAAATAGTCCTGAAGTGTCGCCTTGGCGCCTTCGTTATCTCCTACCAAGATCTGAAGTGCTGCGAGCTGGTTGTAAAAGTATGAGGCGTGGTTGCTGCAAGTTTGTTTCAGCTTCAGCTCGATTCTTGAACCTTTGTTCGTTTAGGGGAGATGAACTTTACTTTTTGCTCCCACGTTCAGCTTTAGCTAGCTCGTTTGTAAGGAGCCATGGGATGTAGCGTTTACCCCAGTCGACGACGCCGGCGATGTCTTGTTCGGACCAGACGTTCATTTCGCGCATGAGTAGAATGCCTGTTAGGGCTTTCGGCCACCAGTGCATGTCGAGCACTCCGGTAGGGCTTCCTTTCTATACCTCACATCAATACCTTTTCGCTTTTCAGCAAC
The DNA here is from genome assembly GCA_019616345.1 of Ceratobasidium sp. 395. Lineage (NCBI taxonomy): Eukaryota > Fungi > Basidiomycota > Agaricomycetes > Cantharellales > Ceratobasidiaceae > Ceratobasidium > Ceratobasidium sp. 395. The sequence continues at coordinate 10,133 of WSTH01001324.1, forward strand.
ACAATACGCAAATACACACCTGCACACCTGGCCCTCTCAGCAATTGCGAAAAGTTCAAATGCGGGTTCACGCTCGTCTCAGGGTCGACAAAGAAGACGTTCAACGCGTGTAGAGCCGCGCTCGAATAGAACTCCGGAGGGTTCTTGGACAAGTTGGGGTTATGGGTGAGGATAAGATGAGCCAGAGGCGCGTAGAGGACGGCGTCCATCAGCGCTTGAGTCGCGCCTGAGTCGTTGGCGAGGCGGTAGTCGGGGTTGAATTGGCCGTCGCGGCCGACGTAGGGGCATGTCACGTAGACTTTGAGTGTTGGGTTAGATGTGAAGGGGTGGCGTTGAGAGGGGGACTTACTTTGTTCTTGGGTGAGCTCGGTGGTGTTTCCGACTTTTGAGCAGTCGGGCCAGAAACTAATGGTAAGCCAATAAGTGTCTAGTTATAGCGTCTTTCGCGTGACCGGGCGGAAACGAGGCTTACTAGGGCCGATAACTCAGGTAATCGCTGAAAAAAGGAGTCAGCTTCGATCAGCAGCTCATTTCAGACTAGAAAACTCACTGCTTGTTCCCCGTCGGAGGCGACACGCTCTTGTTCATCACCGCTATAGCCCCCAAAAACCAGTCATTAGCAACCGCGTTGGACCCTCTTATCGTTCAGGGCTGCGAAAGGCAAAACGTAAAACTCACACCACGGTCCTTCTCTCAGAATCTCGTCGGCATACTTGATAATACTCCTCTGAGCGGCTATAGTCGTGTCTGGCCAATTCGACACGTTTAACAGCGAACTTGGGGGAACGAATTCGTTAGGGTAGCTCGGGAATGCGGCGCGTGTCAAGCAACTGGATGCTGCTAGTGCGATGGCTGAAAATACCCAGCGCATTTTCGGCGCTGCGGGGGGTTGGGTGAAAGAGTGTGGTAGGTGGGAGGGAGAGGGGAGGAGAGAGAACAGAGAAAAAGACAAGACAGGTGTGTACGGCCAAGTTCAGGGACCCTGCCCGAATCCATGCTTGGGTCATGTCGATCGGCATCTCCTCGATACAAAGACTTGGCAATTGTGGCTGTGTAATTAAACTGTGCCTTGGTGAAGGTTGTCGGAGTATGCCGGGTTGGACATAAGTAAGAATTTTGCTTGCGAGTTTCTTTTTGGTTGGTTGTTGTAACTGCTAAAATTCTGGATGCTTTTGTTGGAAGGTATTGCCATGCCAGTAGGCGACACCGCAGGTATGTGATTGACGATGGCATGGATTGCCGGGCAGGTCGGTGATGGCGTAAGGCGATACCAAGCCGTGATGTGTTATCTGTGTTTGCGGGAGCAGTTGGGATTGAATGGATGCATTTATTTCCGCATTTGTGGTTGATTAAGTGCCGCACGTACACAACTAGATACATTATCATTACATTTAGATAGCTAGTAAGTACATGTTTTCTCGTCTTTGCTTTAACCCTCCCCTTCTCCTGTTTCATTGTATAACGCCTCTATGGACCTATAGTTTTGTCTTCTTACCTATGTCGCGGGGTATGCTCCAGTCGTTTGTGGTCTACCATAGCAGGGCCCGGTCTTGCATTGACTATAAAATGGATTTATATATATATATAAGTTTCACGCGTCTGCAGCCTCGTCAAAACTCGGGACGCATACAGTCTACAAGGGAGTGGAAAAAGCGGTCACAAAATCTAGAATTTGTCCCAGATAGCTTACGGGAACACACCTATTTTAGTAGCACTTATCTTGTAGTGAAGTGACATGCCAGTAAAATTGTGCCAAGCATATTTTCCGGGTCGTCAACATTTACCAACAGCACCAACGACTTACGTAGGTAATTCCAAAAGGTAAGCGCACCCTTGTTCATGAAATTGACGTATCTTGGTTTGATGGTTGCTGTAATTTATATGATTGTATTGGTCGTCATCGGCGCGACCAGACAGATCATTTTTGTTTTCTAGACACGTAGCACTCATTTGCTTATTTTGGTTAGTGGCCGTTCGCCTGTGTTCGCCAAGCATGTTGCCCGCGTGGACAATTATCGTAATTGTGAGTACAGCTGGCAAGCCTTGGGCAAACTCCAGTGTGATTTACGAGTGTAGGAGACGTGCGCCGAGTGCGTTTCCAAGGCTCCCATTTGAGAAGTACCTATATAGGACCAACAGAATGGTCATGAAATCGCATATGCGGGGCGAGATTCTGATTGGGGGTATACAGTACTGGAATTAGCAATGCTAAAAGGGGTGACAAGTATCGAGCAGGCGTTGTCGCGCCTTGGGCTGCGTCTGACGCGTTATTTGACAGACGTATGCGGCGCTCGCTGGGGCTAGACACGCGCCGTACTCCGACACGGATTTTAAACAATTGACGGCTGTTTCTGGCCGGCCCCTGAAATGCGCAGTAGGCGCCGATTAGTCATCCGGGTTGAAGCAAGGCTAAGCTAGACGACGACGACACGCATGGAGGCGGCAGAGGAACCGGCGTGCGGCGGCTGCCACAAGACACTCGAGTCGGCCTCGGGCGGGGTCGTAGTTGCGTTCGGGAACGCTCTATGGCACGTCGAGTGCTTTCGCTGCGCCAAGTGCCGTAGCACGGTCAGCGCAGACACCAACCTGCTGCTCCTCGCCGACGGGTCTCCGGTCTGCCAAGCTTGTTCATACTCGTGCCATGTCTGCCGCAACCCTATCCTCGACGAGGCGATTATGACGGGCGACGACTCGTACCACGCAGCGTGCTTCAAGTGTCGCTCGTGCTCTCGCCGGATCGAGGAACTCGTGTTTGCCAAGACCAGCCAGGGCATCTACTGCATGTCCTGCCACAACGACCGCGTCGCCCGCTCTCGCCGCCACGCTGAACAAAAGAAACGGTCTCGCACTCGCTCGCGCAGAGATGACACGGTGCGCCCCATTTTATTCAATTTTCTGCCTGGCTCACACTATGCCCCTATAGTCACACACCCCCTCGCCAGCTCTCCAGACCCCCGCGACACCTTCCCACTCTCGACGCCATCCCACCGAACCCCCCATGACTACATCCCCTGCACCAATGTCCTCGACCCCCTCGCCCGCACTGCTCGCAGCGACCCAGCCAGACCTCGGCAAACGCAGGAAAAGCTACGACGATGGCGTCCG
>WSTH01001325.1:0-13228 GCA_019616345.1 Ceratobasidium sp. 395
GCCGCATCGACCTTAAGCGTCAATTTCCCCACGGCTTGCGTCGCGTCTTCGATCGGCTTCTCTCCATTTGCTATTCATGTCCTTGCTAGTCGAACCCTATGTGCGCTCGTAAGCAGCATAACGATCAACAACAATAAAAGCTCACAATGACAACTTGTAGGAAGTGTATAAATTAGTCAGAAAACAGATTCAGTCGGTAAACACGAGGCTAGAGTGAAATAGAGCAGTAATACCATAAGCGAAACGAAACACGGATCAAGGACAATACGCGCCACTACGAACAAATTCTGGGTGAGTACAATAGGCTACTAACCTCCATATGGTGGCCAGGAGGTCTAGACTCCTAGGTGGGCTGTGCCTGGATGATGTGTGGACAGGTAATTTATATGATTTTATGGTGTTTAAGCTTTTGGGGTGAGGGGTAAGACGTCAAGTGTCGATGAGATTTCGATTGAGGGTTACGGAGGCAGACGATTCCGTCGATGAGTACGATCGAGGTTAGGGGCTTAGGTTACATTCGAAATGAGTGCCTGGGGTGTGCTGGAGAAAGTTGACCGTGGACGTAATAAACAAACCTAGAATAATTAACAGAATAATATCGGGGCGAAGTGTTCTGGGGATTCAGGCATAGGCTAGGAGTTATTGTGCCGAATAGCATGATAAAGACGAAGAGGATGACACGCATACAATGTAGCTATATTATACCAAATGCATGACTGTATGCCACCTATGCTTAAGCATTGGGCTATCAATAGGACACTGGGAGCTCATATCGTGCCGAATGATAGATTAAGGAGGGTTCAAGTTACATAGACTGCCTGATATCTATTTTATGCCCTCCTATTAGTTGACCATATCTACGAACAATGTTCTTGCTTGGTTCTCGCAATCAAGTCGCGAAAAAAGAGAAGGAAAACCGATTATATTTATGAAAGAGCGCAGGAGTATACTCACAGCGGTTTACAACTTTGCGCAGGCAAGGCTACCCGAGTAGTTGGCAACACAGCGGTCTGTTGAAGGCGTCAGTTGGCCGTGTTCAGTCAAGCATACAAGGGCTGAAAATCTACTCACTCAAACCCATGACGAGCGTCCCGTTATTCGGCCCGCAGCTATGATGATGCTCACTGAGTACAGAGTAGATATTTAATAGCGAGGGGGAGATGACTTACAAGCATCTCATGTACGTGCCGGTGTGAATCAGGCAACCACTGCAGGAGCCACCGTATCCGCCACTGGTAAAAGATAGAGGACGTTGTTTAGTCCATGCATGATATTAATGTAGTAGAGTAATCTGAGATAGACTCACTTGGTAGCGCAAGCTAGGTTACCACCAAGTTCGCAATGCATTTGTTCAAGTCAAGCGTCGTGGTCTTGGAGCCACCTTTGCCGTCAGCGCAGGTCGCGGTCAATGCATTGTTGCCCGACATGTAAAAGCCACCGCACGGAGAAGAGAACCCCCCTCCAGCGCTGACACCGGGAGTGGCTAGGAAGAAGAGAGCAGAGACCACTGTGAGTCCGAGGAAATGCACGACAATCAAAGTCGAGTTGAGCTGAGGGGAGACTGGTTGGTTTGTTTAGTGTGTAGGATGAGGTTTGAGGTACGGGTATTTCATCTTTTATACGCAAAGGTAAGAGCACTTGCAAAGCCTGCACTAACTATGGGGCCTGCCAAGGCTGAAACCTGTAGTATTTGCTAGTGTGACTGTCTTCAAGATGCTAACTCAGGACGTGGGTCGATTGAAAAGCTCCGCTAAGTAGTCTAAATGTTGTCAAAACAAAACGCTCCCGAGAACGAACTGCCATACGAAGAGCCTACATTGGGTGCCCACCTAATCAGAGACCTCATAGACCTCTCGATATTAGGGTGGCGAGCAAGTCAGTGAGTAGCAGGCTCACCCAAGCTCAGCTCGCTCCAACACTTGCGAAATTTCTCCAAATAAATCGCCTCTAAAGTATATTCATCTGCTCGGCCAGGTTCGACATCTGTATTTAGCCATCACCAGGGGTTCGCGCTACTGGGTGGAGTATCATAGAAGCAGTTGATGCAGTTGACGACAGGCGGAGTAGGCATCAAATTCTTGACTCGCACGGCCATGGTACGCATGCTGAACTATGTGAGGGGTGGTGGGATGCTGGAGGCGTAATTCCGGGGAAGCTGGGACGTGGTTTTTCGAGCGAATGCGCGTTTTTACACAAGGGACCGCATGGTAATGCATGGCGGCAGTCACAGAGCACCGTGTACGAGACACTGAAACTCAGTCGACCAATACAAGAAAGCCAAGGCAAATCAGTTGCACTCGGGGTCTAAAACGGCCGAGAGCGGCCGGATCCTGAGGGGAGGGCGTAGGCTCGTTCATGGGGCATTGCTCGGGGCGGGGTGGTCGGGTAGCAGAGAGCTGGCTCACGAGTGGAGTAGAGTGGCTGCGCGTAACCACCTTTGTTTCAACGCCTACGGCGTAAATGTCGTACATAGCTCAGTGGGCTGGATTGTCAATGAGTTAGATCTAAAAAAACTCTTTGACTCACCAATTATACCACCCTTGGACACCGTGATGCGGCATAACTTAGAAGCAATCTACTTGTCATTGCGTTGCTTCGGTGTCGCATACAACCAGTCAGGCTGAGATACCAGTGGATACGTATGCCGATAGTTGAGTCCTGAAGAGCATTTAGCTAGAAACATTGACCGTTAGAAATAATATGGTGCGACTAGATATGTGTGCGTACTAAAATTAGACGAGTGAATTGAGGTCATCGCCCCCAGCCGACAAACTCGCTGCTGGCTCAATAGATTTGCTCTGCAAGAAGGCATCCTTCGGCATGGCGAGCACGGGCAAGTCGTCACGCTCAAATGCTCTTCTGCCGAGACGGCATACAACTCTCCACTCACCTCACAGCCTGCTAGTAAATTTAGCACAGATACTTCATGTACCAACGGGCAAGACAGATATAAAAGCACATCCAGCGACTCACTCTCAGCATACAGCAATCGCATCCTACCCCTTCACACCACCTTTCCACTCATATAAGAAGCCGTTATGCGCTGTGAGTCGCCGTTTACTTGTCCTCAAAACACTAGCGGGGCTGACTGTTAGTCTTGATTTTAGTTACCTTTGTCGCTACCATTGTCGCCTTTGTTGGCGCTATTGCCGCTGCACCCAGTGGTGTCGAAGTCAAGCGTCTTGACTGCTACGACGAGTGTGAGTGACTTCTGGTTTCGCGGTGAGAAGATGGTAGGCTGAATGAGCACGGCTGGGTTTAAGGCATGCAGAATTGCAGTCCTCCCGGTGATGGCAGCTGTAAGTCACGAACGGTTCGAATGGCGTGCTCACAGAGCTAATTTTTATGGCTTTCTATGTCGGTTCGGTAGGCTCTATCATGTGTGGAAACGACTGCTCGTGAACGCGGTAGTGTCTGGAACCAAGATGTTGAAGAATCTTCGGATATATGCTTGGATGTAGATGGGTCTGTAGAATGAAGAGTTGATGTTGCATTATCAGTGTCCGATATGAGCTAGAGTCGTGCATTATCAAGACGAGATATGTGCGAAGGTCACAAAAAAGCCAGAACCAATCGAGGCCCACAGTTTTCCGTCAAAGCTTCATCAGCCTCTCCAACGCCAAAGCCCCTTTATGAACGGTGATAGTTCGTAAGTTGATTGGCTACAGTGGCCCCGGTTAAACATGGGCGCTTTCGGCTTCGCATTTTGCATATTGTGCATATTGGTTTTAAGGCTCTTATCATTTTCCGCCCACACAAGTGCCGGGGGTTGTCGGCTGACGCGAGACATGTTGCCGAGCTGGAGACTCGTGATGCGCCAAGCTCGGTGATAACCCACAGCCCTCTGGCGAGATGGGAAGCACTCACCATGACCACTCTACGAAGTAAATAGAACGTTATAAGCCCTCTCCTCAACTCATCGCTACGGATTCGATGGACGGTTACTGCGATGCCCGCATGAAATACTACGGTTTTTGATGTCACCGAGGCGGATCGAAAGTGCGTTTGATCGAATCGCGGCGCATACGTGGCGCGAATCCTCATCTATAGTATGTAAGAGTGAGTGCTACGGTGACGCCACTATGGCCGCGTATCGCTTACCAACAAGGCGTTGAGTGCTTTAGATATCTTCAATGGGATAATAAAATTGTTTGGTGCCCATGGTTCTCGTATGCTTAAAGCTTAAACTTGATGCAGCTTGGCTAGCATGTTAAATATCTTGATGGCATTCAGGGGTTGTGTCGGCGTATTTTTTCGGTAAGCCGATTTGCATGCGAGCGTGTACTAGTGGAAAGAGGAGGCGCAGATGCTGAGATGGTACGATGTGGAACGAGGTTTGTATTCGCGGCTTGAAACGGTAGCATACACACTGTTCCCAGCGATATATGGTAACCGAGCGTACCTGAACTTAACCATTCGTACCATCGTACGCCATGTTTCGTTCCGATATAAGCGCCCAACCTCCAGGTTCGCATCTTCAGTATCGGCCAGCCAACCATTCCACACATCTAGTATTACCCGAGATAGACACAAACGCAACAGCGCGGCAAACACAAACTCGCCGGAACGAGTCGCGTGAGCTCTTCAATCCCACAACCGCTGGCGTGAGGAAGAGATGAAAAAGAGGTAGCCACGAGCCACGGACGCAAGTCGACCTGGCGCCTAAACGGTCTTCGTTCGTGCTCCTCGCTGGTCTTCTAGGCAGACATGAGGTCTTGTTTGGCAGGCGAACGGTCGTGGGGGATCCGTAAACCTCTAGGCGCTTGAGCCCTCGATTGCCCCATATAGCTGGCTTTGGTCCGAGAGAAGTCATGGAAGAGATATTTCGTAAAATGTTAGAGAATAAAATGACTCGGTCTCTACTCACTACGTACTCACAGTACTCCCAAAGTACAAGCTCACAGTCCATGCCCAGTCATGCACCATCTCATCCGTCGCTTTATTTCACTCCATAAGTCGCCTGTTTTTTCTGTTGCTGCTCTTGATAACTCATGCACCAGTGATCGTACCTTCTTCTCTATGATCCGGTCCAGATATGACGGCGTGCGTGGTGGCTTATGCGGATACAAAGAAAGCTGGTTGTCGGGACACGTACTCCATAGCATAAAAGAAGAGTACATGGAGTTTGGTAAAGCGTGTAGCTATTGACCAGTTTCGTCTCAGAGGCGTCCCCGTAGTCGGGTTGTGCGAAGCTTGATTACAAGAACGACTTATGGACGAGGAGTCGACGGCCGATTGGCGAACGCTCCGACTTGATCTCCACAACTATCGTGAACCAGCTAGTTTCCGTCCCTCAAGCCCGAGATTAACAGGTACGACCAGTCTTGCTCCATCGTGAGCAAGAGCACCACGTGCATGATCAAGCAGATATCCATCAATTGAGAGAGCAAGGCGCCGCGCGTCGCCAAGATTGTTACGCAGAGAGGAACATACAGTAGAAGTGCGAAGTTATGCGAATGTTAGGGATCAAACGAAGAGGGCGGTCAATTGGCACCATGGATCGGACGGGTCTTCACGAGAACCAAGAAGCCCACACATTGGTCGGAAGAACAAGATACACGAGAACACGCGCACTCGGCGGTTGTCGTTGTGGTGGACGCCGGGATCAGATCAAGCGCTGCTTAGTCAGTACGGGTCTCGGAGCCGGAGTGGCAGCTAGTCGATCATTTCATGATCAAGCGCGTGGCTGTCGACCGTCGCCACTTGCAAACACCATCATAGCTCGCTCACTTTGCTTCATCGCTTTACGATTATCTAATGCCACCAGACGCCGCAAAGTATCCGCGTCTGAGTCAAGACATCCATATCTGAGTTACGCGAAGCACGAAACAATATCTTTTACCACCCTTTCCTGCGGCACACTTACCCCGCCTGATCTAAACGCCTCGAGAGGCTCCACATACTGAGAGCGTAACAGGCCAAGGACTATGTCAAGTACGTGCGTTTCGCTTTCTCTTCTTCACGCGTATGCATGTTGATAGTACTTATTACCAAGCGCGTTCGAGCTGGGCCCGATGTGCCGGCCTGGTATCCACAGCGTCCAACGTTTCGATTCATCTCGTAGATGCACACAACAGTACAAGAATAGAGACAGGGGTACACGTTCGTCTCACGGATCAATCGTAGCAGCTTCGGGGCACAAATTAGAGGTACAGTATAAGGATTCGGATCATAACTCGTTCGGTTTTAGTGGCATAAAATGCTCGGCCCACCGATCGCCTATTCGGCGATGATCAAAGTCTAAGTACAGAGCACCACTCCTGCCGGGTATCAGCATCGAACTCATGTCTCGAGGGGGCACAACAGCGACACGCAAATCAGAGGGGACCCATACGAGGAGCTCGCCGTCATCGCCGACCACCCATCCGTCGTCGTTGAGCGACCAGGCTCTGTGAGGCTCATCAAGTCGGCAAGCGGAGGCGCAGATGTGAGTATCGGGGTACGTCGGATCACGAGTGGAACCAGCGACGGGGTGCAAAGGTTCAACGTGAGTGCATTGAAGAGAACCAGATTCGCTCGTCGTTCGGCATGGTTGTGAGTTCCAGATGCGGATAGTATGGTCCTCTGAGCAGGAAACGATATGCTTGCCATCGGGTGAGTATGACACCGAGTTGACAGAGCTGGTATGACCCTCAAGAGGTGGACCTATTGCCGTACCGGTGCGCGCATCCCAGACGCGGACAGTTTTATCCCTCGAGCCAGAGACGATGTACGCTCCATCAGGCGAGTATGCAACCGAGTCGACCGCACTGGTATGACCCTGCAACGGCTGACCAACCGCCTGTCCGGTGCGTGCGTCCCAGATACAGATAGAGCTGTCAAGCGATCCAGAGATGATATATGCACCATCAGGTGAGTATGCTACTGAAGTGAAAATGCCGGTATGACCCTCTAGTGGCTGAGCAACTGGCTGACCGGTTCGTGCATCCCAGATGTCCACAGTCTTACCGCCCGAGGCAAAATATGCTCCATCGGGCGAGTACACAACCGACCGAATGTGGTTATAGCTAGATAGTGATTCTTGCAGTACGGGTTGCAGGCCCGCAGCCTGACCAGTATGCGCATTCCATATACGGAGAATTCCGGATGAGCAGCTGGACACGATGAAAGCTCCATCGGGTGAGTATGCAACCGAGTTGACACAATCAGTTTTCTTATCCTTCAGTGGCTCACCGATTAACTGGCCAGTGTGTGCATCCCAGATGCGGATAGTCCTGTCAACAGAGCCAGAGATGATGTGTCTGTCGTCGGATGAGTACGCGACCGAGTGGATAGAACCGGTATGACCCCGTAGTGGCTGTCCTACCCCCTGACTGGTGCGGGAGTTCCAGATACGAATGGTATTGTCGTCAGAGCCAGAGATAATGTAAGCCCCGTCGTGTGAGTATGCGACCGAGTTGACGCAGTCGGTATGACCCTCTAGTGGCTGAGCAACTGTATGGCTAACACGTGCATCCCATATGTAGACAGTATCGTTTGTGAGGGAGACAATATATGTACCATTGGGCGAGTATGCAACCGAATTGACCGAACTAGTATGACTGAGCGGTTGGCCAACAATCTGACCAGTGTGCGCATCCCAGACGCGGATGGTTCCGTCCTGGGAGCCAGACACGATGCAGGCACCATCAGGTGAGTATGCGACCGAGCTCACTGACTTGGTGTGACCTTCGAGTAGCTGACCAACTAAATCACCAGTGTCGGCATTCCAAATTTGGATAATATTACTGTCTTTTGAACAGGAAGCTAAACACGCGCCATTCGGTGAGTATGCGAGCGAGGAGATATGGTTAAAAGTATCAAAATCTAGTGGGTGATCAACCGGCTGACCAGTGCGTGTGTCCCGGATTTCTACAGTTCTTCCGAAGTGCGAAGCGATGTGAGTTCCGTCCGGTGAGTATACGACCAATTCGATGTCCTGCCGACCTCGCAGTAGCTGACCTACAGCTTGACCAGTTTTCGCATTCCAAATGTGGACTACAGTCCTCCAAGACACAGCTGCAGAGGCAATGTGTAGTCCGTCGGGTGAGTACGCGACTGAGCGGACCCAAGCAGCATGACTCAGTGGTTGCCCAATCGGTTGGCCAGATCGCACATCCCAGATTCGGAGAGTGTGGTCTTGGGAACCAGAAGCGAGGTAAGCTCCATCCGGCGAATACGCTACCGAGAGAACGGCACCGGTATGACCCTCTAGTAGCGGACTAACCGGCTGACCAGTGCGTGTATCCCAGATCTGGATATTGTTGCCTGAGCTTACGGCAATGTAGTTCCCGTTAGGCGCGTGTGCCATGCGTGCAAACCGATCCTTTTTGTCAAATGTAAGCAGTGGCGTAGCTCTGCGCACTGATATTGCCGTGCTTTTGCCGTCAATGGTGCCCGCTGTCCTGGGCGGTATGTAGTGTTTTCGAATTGGATTCTCCGCTGGCCAAAACGAGAGTGTGGACACATAGATATGAGGTGTGCTGAAGGGAACAGGGCTTGATCCGCAGGCGTTCGTGAACTTCCAACTATCATCGACCAGTTCCTTGATATTCGCATTCAACCACGCCGCATCCTAACGAGTTGTTAACGGCCTTGCGTTTCATCCTTGTGTAATGCATACCTGCGACCACTTTTCCACTTCGTACATCATCGCTAAACCTTGGCTGAATACCGCCTTTAAGCTCATAACCTCCATCCACAGTAGCAGACGTTCTGACAAAAATTGGAGTAGCATATTGGCCAGCTTCTGTTCATCTTTCGCCAGCCTCAGATGCTTCCCCCAGTATCGACACGCATACAGCAGCTCAGTCGATATTACTTTATTTATTCTCATATCCAAATTGGGCACGTCTTTATTGAACAAATAAGAAGATTCAATTTGACAGATATTGAACGGTGGGCTCGGTATGTTGATCTGATCGAAGCACAACTGTGCAAGACGTGCGTTGTGTGCTTTTTCGTCACAACAGAACGTATTAGAACGTTTTTTATCCATTAGGTAGTTCGGGAATGACTCGTGTAATGTCGTAATGACTCTAGTCGTGTCTGACACCTGCAGCACTGAGAACAGAGGGAGCAACGCTGCATACACTAGACCCTTGCTGTCAAGCCTCAGCAAGCCCGCCATGGCGTCGGTGGACAAGGGCTCGCATGCACATGCAACCGTATGTAGTATCAGTAGCATCCTAGTCCGGTCCGAACTGGTCAACGCGGGGTTATCGAGGGCAGCGCGGAGTATTGCCGTGTAGAGCGCATCAACCTCCCTGTGGCTTTCGTCTGGCGATGCACCAGATGCACCAAGTATCTCGCCAAGTCGATAGTCCTTCATAGTAAAGTCGTTGCTTCCAATATAGCGCACAACGGTGGCAGCATAAATGAACAGTACACCCGACCGTGTGACAAGAGTATCAAGCGCGGCTTCAGTAAGCTCCAGGTGCGGTTTGAGCTCGCTCGTCAGGTACGTCCTGATGTCATTCTGTACAGTTGGCTCGTCCAGTTCATGCAGACGCATCTCTTTATTCATCTGTCTTCCTTCTTCGCTGCGCATACGGTTCAGAATATGGAGGTCGGGGCGGCTGGCAACGAAGAACCTGATGGGAAGACTCAACGCGAGCGAGAGAAGGGTGTTCAAGATCTCAGCCACGCCAGTGTGGGCCTCGCACTCGTCCAGTGCGTCGATCACAACGATCAGATCGGTCGGAAGCGTGTGTTTGACTTGGTTCAGGGGGTCAACAATCAGCTGCTTGAATTGTTCCTTGATCGGTCGGTTGTACACGTCTGGGTTTGCTGCTAGTACAGATGACAAAGCGTAGCGAAACGGAGCAGAAAAACGGCAGAGCTGGTATGAGACACTGGGCGCAATATGTTTGACGTTTCGACATTCCGGAAGCTGCCGAGAGCAGAAGAAGCTTGCAGCAAGCGTCCGGCGCTTCTCCAGTTCCTTACACAAGCTATAAGCGATCGTAGTTTTGCCAGTACCAGCCATGCCGTTCAGCCAGTATATCTTGTGACTCGCAGTGTCGCGAGCCCAGTCGTGAAGCTGCTGCAAAACGTCGACACGGGTATCCTCGGTACATTCACCTCGGCCAAGGCTAGCGGAATCGGTGGACCAGTAGTATGCGGCAGGTGAGTTAGGTAGGCGGTCCAGGCGACGGTCCTGTTGTGTATACCCGAGTGAGTCGAGTTAGTATTCTGCAGGTTGCCCTCATGACGTACCGTTGCCATCTCGTCAACCGTCTTCCAGGTATCAATGTTTGCGTTAAGCTTTTGGTATGTAAGCGTCAAAGCAGGTAATTACGGGCAATGGAACGTACGGAGAGTCGCTGCAGAATCGCCTGTATGCGTTTGTAGCATTCTAACATCTCTTCAACGTCATTATCTGCGTCCACGTATCGCCCCGCCCCACCCCTTTGTTGCTTTAGTTTAATCAATTCTGTCTCTCGCTTGATGCCCCTATCGCAACCAGTCAGTGTGGGCACGAATGTAATTGAGTAAGTCGGAAGACATACTGTATGAGGTTCTCGATACTCGATGTCATCGCGAGAGGCGTAGGCGCGTCGAAATATCCACTAATGTCGCCAAATAGCAAGTCAAGTTGCTCCTTAAGCTCCTGATAGTCTCTCCGGTTCTCGCCCACGGCCTGATCATGTCGAGCATTTGTGTAAGTCTCGAGCAGTGTTTGCATGCAATGAGATCATACGGACCTCGAAGGTATGGATGAACGAGACGAGCGCCTCAGTTACTTGCTTTAGAGGCCCGAACATGCCTGCACGTTTGTTCAAGACCCTCACGCACGACCAGAGCCCGGTCCAGCCTTGATGCTCGGTGCTTTGATCAGCGACGGCCGACACCGCGGGCTGAGAGTCGACAGCTATCTCTGCTCTTATAGTTGGGGCAGCAAGCGCCGAGGAAATGTGTGGTGGGTGGGATGGAGATGGCCTGGCAGGGGCAGGGGCAGCCGGGGCTGGAGTGGCTCCTTGCATAGAATTCTCAGAATCGGTGTTTATCGCCTGGGGAACGGTCATGAGTGGAGGCGAAGCGCTTGCCTGCTGGTTGGGGCGAGGGTTGTAGAACAGATTGTGAATAAAACGCGTGGCTTGTTTGTACCTTCGCTTGGTTTTACCCGCCATAACTGAAAGCACTAGATCCTCGAAGTTTGAGAATGATATGAACGGAGTTGTGTCCAAAGGTATGTGGTTGATGACAGTAGATCTACACTGGAGTGTTAGTAGACCAAGGGGGTGCACGGAAAAAAATGCGCGACCCGAGGTTACCTGGTGTTTTGGAGGGGGGGGGTCCCCCTAGTTTCCTTTTTTAGCCCTATGGAGCGATCGCCCGCAGAAGATTACCAAAAACAGTCATATTTCGTGTCGTTATATCATTAAATTTATGCTTCTTAAGGGGTGTATGCTTGACATCCGCGTTCGAAATTGGTTTGTACCCCCAAACCAGGAAACTGGGGGGACCCCCCCTCCAAAACACCAGGTAACCTCGGGTCGCGCATTTTTTTCTGTGCACCCCCTTGTAGTAGACTGATGAGCACGGGGGGTCCTCATGGCAAACGTAAGTAGCCTTCCGCGTGATACGAGCGCCGGTCCGAGTAATGTTTTCCAAGCGCCTTCAGCAACATCCATGGTTCCATGAGTCTAAATTACTGTATTATGACGCTTAGGTTTGCGTGCAGCCAACATAGACATTTAGCGGCTATGCTCGCTGACCTCGACTGAAATAGGTTGAGTACCCGAGTTGCTACAACCGTGAGCGCTGAGCAGCAGAGAGGGAACAGCTCTAGTCGCGTCCAAGTCCTTCAGCTAAGAGTTGCTCCAAGGCGGCACTGATATGTTCCATGTAAATCGCTTCAGTTATTTGCTACAAAACCGCCTGCCAAGACGCATAGCTTTATCCGTCCGCAGGTCCAGATTCCGTAGGATATATGCTTTTAAGACGTAGGCCGATTGGAAAGCTCCGTGAGTGCTAAATGTTGCCAAAGCAAGATACTCCTGCGAACTAAGGGCAGTGTTGCTGTCCAAAAAGCCTATGTCGTGTGCCTAACCGGTCACAGAGACCCCAGAGACCTCAGGGTATTAGTGTGGCGAGCAGAGAGCTGAGTAGCGTGTCCAAAGCGAGGTTCACTCGAGCTCTCGCGAAATTTCCCCAAATAAATCGCTTTTGAAACTATACATTCCGTATGCTCGGCCGGGCTCGACACCCGTATTTAGCCTATCGCCCGGAGGTTCAGCACTGTTGAACGCAGTACCACTAAATGGAGTCGATGGAGCTGATGGATGACAAGCGGGAGAATCTAGTCATCAAAGTTCTGACTCACCAATATATGATCCTCCGACATCATGACGCGGCGTGACTTGGGAGCAATTTAGTTATAGTAATGTTGCTTCAGTGTCGCGTTCAATCAGCCAGACCGAGACACCAGTAGATACGTATACTAAAAGTTAAATTCTAAAGATCATTTAGCCAGAAATGTCAACCGTTAGAAATAATATGGTGCGACTAAACACTTGTGCGTACTAAAATTAGACGGCTGGGTTGAGGCCATCAACACCGGCTGGCATCGTGTTGACTCCATCCAGATGGAGAAAAGTCATTACGAATTCGCTGCTGGCTCAATGCATTTGCTCTTCGAGAAGGCATCCTTCGGTGCGGCGAGTGCGGGGCAAGTCGTCACGCGCAAATGCTACGGGTTCCTCTGCCGGGGCAGCATACAACTCGCCACTCACCTCAACGCCTGCTAGCAGTACACACATCAGTACCGATGGGGGAGGCGGATATAAAAACCCATCCAGCAACTCACTTCCAGCATTCAGCAATCGTATCCTATCCCCTCGTACCACCTCTTCACCGTTCTAAGAAACCACGATGCGCTGTAAGTCGCCGCTTACATGTCAAAACGCTAACAGGGCTGACTCGATCGTGCTCTCAGTTACATTTGTCGCTGCCATTATCGTCCTTGTCGGCGCCGTTGCAGCTGCACCCAGCGGTGCTGAAGTCAAGCGCCTTGACTGCTACAACAAGTGTGAGTGACTCTTAGTTTCGCGGTGAGATAGTGGTAGACTGAATAAGCACGGTGGGTTTTAAGGCATGCAAGGTTGCAGTCCTCCTGGTTCTGGCGCATGTAAGTCATAGACGGTTCGGATGGCGTGCTCACAGTGCTAATATATTTGGCTTTCTGTCTCGGTTCAATAGGTTCCATCGCATGTGGGCAGCAATGCAAGTGAACGCGGTAGCGTCC
>WSTH01001326.1:0-13227 GCA_019616345.1 Ceratobasidium sp. 395
GGTCCACATCGTAGCCACGAGGCGCACCCACAAGCGGGTCGCAACAAGACACCTTCAGCACAAGCGCGAAGCGTACCGAGTCCCTCGACGGACATAAGAGAGAGCTCACACCTTAGATAGTACAGGGTTGTGACACCAATCTTAAGGTAAAGTCTTTGACTAGCAAAAGTAAAGACGAATTTCTAGTGGCTTGCGCTTATGTAAAGTAGAGTAAAAAGATATGATAGTATTCAATGAGTATCAACGAGGTAAAGCAAGCTGGGGTTTCCAGGCTTGCTGCCAGGCCTTATATACTGTATCTACATGGTCTGTGCGTACGTGAGTCATACATGGTAGACGAGGCAGTACATAGGCGAATTGGTCAAGTATGACAAGTTGACCAATTGTGAAAGAGTGAATAAAAAGAAGTGCTGCAATTGACTGTGCAAGGCTGTGTTGAGTCACAAGGGTGTATCAAGGCTGCGGAGTGAATGGCAGTTTTCAGAAGGTGCCATTTGCGGCAGTGTGGCTTAAGTAAGGAGTGAGCCACGAGAAAGAAAAAGTAGGGGGTCGTGTCTTAGGTCACAACAGCAGAGCCAATCCGCACACTCTGCACACAGTAGCACATTCAAGGAAGGTGATTGATTTATTTTGACTGAGTACATCTTGCCATTTACTAACTCATTTTTAAGTCCAACAATCACTTTCCCCTGAGAGCCAGCCCAACCCCGGCGCCGAATCAAACCTCAATTCACAACAAACCTAGTGGGAGCAGGGCATCACACGCAAGGCAATAATTAAGATGCTTCAAAGTTTCTACATCAATGACTTAAACGACGCATCTGACGGCGAGCTCAAAAATCTATACATCAATTTTTGGCAAGACGAACATGTTCTAGAGTTTGTGGCACAGCATATGACCAAAATGGTGGACAAACAACCGCCACCAGCTCAACAGCCAGAGGTCAGGGTGGATACGGATGTCGATCCGCCTGAGGAGCATAAGGTAAGTATTTCATTGTGGATTGATTGACATTAGGCTTGGCTAGCGTATTGTACAAATTTTGTCATCTCAGCTGAGTGCAAGCCAGCGTCGTCACCGCCGCCACCATAAATCAACAGAGTACATTTTTTTATTTAAGTTGCACAAGTATGGGAACTTAATCAGAATCTTTGACACCTTCATCGGCCCCTGTCCCATCATCTGCCGGAGCCAACGCTCTCACGTCCTCAACGCCAGATGAGGTTCCAGGTTTGGCTCTGGCTCCAAATCAGGCCCAGGCCCAGGCCCAGGCCCCTGTCGCTTCGACCCACCCAAATCCAGCTGGTCATTCAGCCGGTCCAGACACCGGTACAGCCACACAGCCCACCTTGTTGGACGACAAGAATGCACCGCCACCCATCAAGCCTTTGCGTAAGCACAAACTCCCCATCACCGCTCTCTCCCTGCCCGCGTCCAATGCAAACTTTGAGGCCAAATCTGAGAACGCGCTTCCTCCCAGGGAGACCATGACACTATGGCTCAGTTATCCCAACAAGCCCCGGCCTATCCACTCTGCATCCAACCTCTGTCGGTCTACGTCTCAGCCCTGCCTGCCTGTGTCTCAGCCCCACCCGCCTACATCCCAGCCCAGCTTGCCCACGTCCCAGCAGTGTCCGCCTACATCCCAGCAGCGTCCACCTACATCCCAGTCCAGCCCACCTGCGTCCCAACCTGTTCATACCAGTCAGCCCTCTGAAGTGACAGAGGAGGTACCTGAAACTGACCCCAAAATCCTTGCTGAGAGGGTCCCTCGCTATTGGCCTGCTACGTACTCTGGGACTTGCTTGCACATTGGCAGCTTATATCCCCTTGATCCTAAGAAGACTCCACTAGACTATGCCTCATGGCGCCAGTCCGTTCATGCCCGCCCTCCTCTCAACCTGCCCAGCCCATCCAACCCATCCAGTCAACCTGTCGCTCCAACCCTGAACCTCCCTCAGTCAGACCAAACCAAGCGCAAAGTGACCCTTGCCACAAAACAAGACGCGGCCAAGGCAATGCTTAATGAAACGATCAACCCATCTGACCCGGTGACGGACGTGCAGTGCAACATGATATGTGATGGCCACTGTTGTCTCAAGGCTATGGCGTCGACAATTGTTGGTTGCAAGGAACGCAAGAAGAAGCTGCTTCCTGCTTGCTCCTGCGCCAGCGGTTCATCCCGCCATACAGGCATTGACTCATGGGCTCACCGGGGTGATGACAACAACAATGACGAAGAGGCTGAAGACCAGGGCATTGACAACAACGATGAGAACGAGGACAAAAACACGAAGCATCAGGAGCGGATACTACTGGTGTGTATGTTGCCCTCGTACCTTCTGAGTACTGAGCCTCATATAGAAATCTGGACACACTTGAAAACCGGTGAAGAATGATCTCAAGGGCTGTGCACGCGCAGCTGCCACCGTTGCCAAGCTCTTGTTATATCTCTATGTTGTTGTCTTCGGCCCTTACCTCAAGTGCGAGATGTTTCTACTTTGGTGGGTCCTCGTATACGAAATTGCCTGGTACTACATGTACCCCAAATTCCCTTTCAAAAAGCCTCTGGAAATCATTTACACACTAGCATGTTTGCATTTCCCCTACTTTGTTTGCTTTATGGTCACTCGTTCCGCAGATGGTCAACAACCTTGCGAGTCTTAGATGTAACGCCAAGATCGTGGGGCGGGCGCTCCTCAAGCCTGTCTTTGGCTTACTCAGGCCAGCAATGACTCGTGCCAATATTGACCATAACCTTGACATACTTCAACATATATACCTGCTGCAGTTTCATTGCACGGTAAGTACCCTTTAATCATGTTCCCTTAATACTGACTAACTATATACATAACCAGGATCCCCAGGCTCGCACAGGCCATTATGAGGGTCTCATCATCCCTCATGCCATTGCCGCTATCTTATTTTATGGTGAGAGCTCGGTCGGTGTGTTATTCCATGAGTACCTTGACCCGATCCCCGTCATCACGCTCACTTATATACTACAGTTGTGAGTATCAAAGCTGGCGTATGTTACAACTGTGCTGACTTACAAACTCAAGATCAACTTTTGTCTAAGCGAGTGGATGGTCCCAGGCTCCAAAGGGATACGCATGGCACAAAAGCTCAGCCAGGTCAGCCAAGGTGGGATGCAGAACATGTGGCTGAGCCACATGGAAAACATCCGCTGGTTTCAGGCGGGTACTGGAGCGTGTCTCAATAGACTAAGCACCGACTGGTTCAAGTATGCTCTGTAAGTCATCTTAATTTTGTTTCTCTATTCGTACATCACTGATACCAAACATGGCGTGTACTCAGGCGCTTCAATAACCAATGACAACACTACTGATTTACAAAACCTTTTCAACATGACCGAGTTTTGACCAGCAACCCCCAAGCCCGACTCGCCGCTGCCTGAGTTTTGCCATCATAGCTCTTCGCTCAATCCTCGTAAACGTCACTGCAACCCTCCCTCCAACTCTCAATCTCAAGCCAACTCCAAGGCCAGGCCGAGCTCCCACCGTACATGCCTTGGTAATGAGCCAACAGGCGACCACAAGGTTGCAATGTCGTGGCAGAGGGCGGAATACGAGGCCGTGGGTGTGGAGATGGACGGGGAGGCGGGTGAAGCAGAATACGTCCCGGCATCCCAAGGTGGCCCATTGGACCTTGACTCGCAACCTCAAGCACAGTGCACACCGTCCTATGAGTTCTCCGGCCCTACGCCAACTCCGCCACAGGTGGATGATGAGGGGCAATATACATTGGCCTCAAAAGGCAAAGGCTGGAGCTAAACATGAGCCGGCATTGTTTTGTTGAACTCAATACTAACAAGCTACATGTTCCAGACTTACTCACGATTCACAGCTGAAATTGTACAAACAATAATCGATACGTCCTCGCCGTTCGCCCGTTTGACTTGTGTCATAAACATTTCATTCCTGATGTTTTTCTTCTTTGATAAACATTTGCTCTCTTGTTCTCACATCGTGTACGCGTTCCTGTTGTTCAATAAACGTTTGCCAGGCCATCCTTCCATTACTCCATAAACGCTGGTCTGCCGTTCTTGTGTGGTTCAATATATGCTTCTATTGTGGTCTCATTGCCTCTTGACAAATGTTCTGGTCTTGTCCTCATGGTGTTTAACACACCTTTTCTTGGCCGTTTCCGTGCCCCATTGTGTTCTTGTTGTGTGCTATCTTCCTGGTTTGCAGTTGAGGTATGCATACTCACCAATCGTGTCCATTTCTTATCGCAATCCTGTACCTTTGTAGTTTTTGAACACATTTTATTGCAAAAAACACACACCGAATAAGAGAACAAAGAATGTACATTGATATTTCTGTATCAGGTATACAGGTCTTCCATGAGGCTTCCAGGTTCAATTGCGGAGCTCATGGTTCTCATGAGCCCACTGATTGAGCTCATGGAGCTCATGAACCCGCAGCGACGGTTTTGTGATGATCATGAGTCATAAACCATTACTCATGATACTCACAAGCACATCTTTGGGGCTCTACACGGTTATGAGCACCACAACTACAGTTGTGAGACTCAGAAGATCATGTACAGTACTCAAATACAAATACAAGCGCCAATATAAGGGTGCTGAGGCTCGCCGAGCCTGTAAGGGGGATGTTTGAGACTTGGCAAGTACATGTGATGTGATTATATGCGCCCACAACATAGGTTGTCAAGCTCTTGATACTTTGGAAGCTTACATATTATGCTCTTAACACGTCAGTGAGTACACATATCATTCTCATAGTGACTAACAAGCTTGCTTAAGCTGCTCATTAAGCGCTCATTTAAGGGCGGGGGTGTCTCACACGCTCAAGCCGCTTGTCAGAGTTCCCAAGATGATAAGTGATAATGAGATAAGTGGTATGGGCGACTGATAGCCCAGTGACCAAGTGGATGTAAGAAAGAACTATATAAAAGAAGAGGTCAAGTTCTTGGTCTGTAACCTAGAACTTGCCCTTGGTTATATACAACAGGAAGCACAGCCATGTATCTACGTGTATAAACCAAGAAGCGAACCGAGTCATACAAGTATTTGATATGTGATGTGAAATAGCGTATGACTAAGACTTCTAGAATATTCTATGATCACGTGACCCTGACTAATGAACCCTGATGACAAAGATTACAAAGAGGATAAGTCAACTTATGACCAATGTTCCATAAAAGGAAAGTATATCAGAAAAATATCATGAAATCCTAAATATATTTAGTGAAGCGTGTCAAGTCATGACACTACCCCCCGTCTAGACACGAGGGTCCCTCTGAGCACGTTTGTTTCTTTGGTGGAACTTCAACAATGCATCCTTAGCGTCGCCTAAGTGTTTGTATGGTTCCCATGTGTTGTCTGCCGGACCGTAGCCTTTCCACTTGATAAGGTATTTAACAATACCCCTTATCTTTTTAGAGTTAAGAACTTGTTCCACTTCAAACTCTTCTTCTCCTTCAGGAGTAATGACTGGGGGAAGGGGAATTGGCTCTCGTTGATAAGGGTTGTCTTCTTTTAAAAGCACCTTTGAAACATGGAACACCGGATGTACCTTCATAGTATGAGGTAGTTTGAGTTTGAAGGTGTGTGTTCCTATTTCTTCCAGTACTTGGAAAGGTCCTAGTTGTTTGGCCGCAAGTTTCTGTGATGGTCTATTCGTCTGTATGTCTTGGCTATTGATGAAGACTTTATCTCTGACGTTGATCTTTATAGGCGCTCTGTGTTTGTGATCATAGAATTCTTTGATCTTTTGGTTAGATGTTTCTAGGGCAGCGCGTAATTTGTCAAAGCTGTCCTTAAGCCAATCTGCCCACTCGTCTGCCGCTGGTACATCCTTGGTGTCAGTGTCTCCTATGGTGAATTGGGGGTGGAAGCCGTAACACGTGAAGAATGGAGTGTTACCAGTAGATGCCTGTACGCCGTTATTGTATGAGAATTCTGCCATAGGGAGAAGGGCAACCCAATTGTCCTGACGATGAGATACGTAGTGCCGCAGAAACCCTTCTACTACTTGATTAGCCCTTTCTGACTGTCCATCTGTTTGCGGACAGTAGGCAGTAGAGAACAAAGGTTTGATATCTAGGCGCTTGTAGAGTTGTTGTAGGAATTTAGAGTTGAAGTTGGGTCCCCTGTCTGAGATAGTTTTCTTTGGCAGTCCATGCAATTTCCATATATAGGTGACGAATAAGTTGGCAATATCTATGGCGGTGGCATTCGAGGTAGTGGGGATGAAATGAACCATTTTAGATAACCGATCTACCACTGTAAGTATAGCATCGAATCCTTCTGACTCCGGTAATTGTGTGACCAAGTCGTATGTGATTTCCTCCCATGGTCTAAGTGGTAGTTCAATGGAGTTTAGAAGACCTGGAGGTACTTGGTTACTGTGTTTGTTTTGAATACAGGATTCACAGTGGGAGACATAGTCATTAACCGCCTTTTTCATGGATGACCAAACATATTTTCTGGACACTAATTCGTAAGTCCTGAATTGGCCAGGGTGTCCTGCTGCAATGTTGTTGTGACGACTTTCCAGTATTAGTTTCCGTAGTTCTTTATCGTTAGGCACGTATATTGTGCCTTTAAACCGTAAGAACCCGTCGTCCCATTCCCAATCTTTGACCTTTTTGTTATCCCTAAGTGCCGTAATGACTTTTGACAACCGTGGGTCTTCCAATATACTGTCCTTGACCATCTGATCCAGGTTGTGATCTGGCGTTATTGCTGCAATGAATAGTTCTGGTGGCAGCAAAACAGAGTTTTCACCCCCCCCCCCCTTCAGGACGGTGTTCCTCCTTGCCAGATAAAATGTCTGCCCGTTTGTTCTGGGCACCTGGACAGTATAAGATTTGGAAGTTAAAATCTGCCAAGAAGTTTGCCCATCTTGTCGGACGGCCGCGAAGTTCCTTCGTAGTCTGGAAATACCCTAGGTTTTTGTGGTCTGATAAGACTTGGATGGGGAGTTTCGTTCCTTCTAGCAAGTGTCTCCATTCTTTAAAGCATTTGATTACTGCCAAAACTTCCTTATTGTAAATGTTGTAGTTTCTTTCAGCCGGGGACAAAGATTTAGACAAAAGTGCAATAGGGTGCATTTTACCGTCCTCAGCAATTTGAGAAAGAACCCCTCCAGTGGCATAGTCAGACGCGTCTGTTTCTAAATAAACTGTTTGGCAGGGTCCAGTTGAATTAACAATGGGGCCAATTTAAGTGCATCTTTAAGGGCTTCATATGCCCCTTGAGCGTCCTTGTCCCACTTCCAAATTGTGTCTTTGCGGAGTGGATTGAACAGTGCGTGTGCTTTAGCCGAGTAGTTGGGTACAAATTTGTGGTAAAAATTAACAAAGCCTAAGAACTCCTGAAGTGATTTGACATTGTGGGGGACCTTCCAATCGACTGCTTTAGTGACTTTTTCCTGATCCACTCGGACACCTTCTGGTGATACAATCAAGCCTAGATAGTCAATTTCTGTTACGTCAAAAAAGCATTTTTCCAGATTGCAATATAGGTTGTGCTTCTTTAGACGAGACAAGACTTCTTTAACATGTCCGGGGTGGTCCTTTGGATCTTTGGAAAAGATTAAAATGTCGTCCAAGTAAACAATAACAAAAACGTCCAAAACATCCCTTAATATGTCATTCATAAAGTGTTGGAATGTCGCAGGTGCATTTGTAAGACCAAAAGGCATGACCAGGTACTCAAATAATCCATATTTTGTTTTAAACACGGTTTTCCACTCGTCACCTTCACATTGCGAACAAGGTTGTATCCCCACTTGAGATCTAGCTTGGTGAAGATTTTAGCACTGCGAAGTTTTTCGATGAGGTCATTGGTGCAAGGGAGTGGATAAACGTTTTTGATAGTCATATTGTTAAGTCGTCTGTAATTGATGCACATGCGCAGTTTTCCTTTTTTCTTTTTGAGAAATATAACAGGGGAGGCCATTGGGGATTTGGATGGATGTATAAGCCCATGCTCAAGTTGTCTTTGAATAGTTGACCGCATCTCCTCATCCTCTTTGACCCCGATGCTATAGATTGGGCCATGTGTTGGTCTGGCATCAGGTTTTAAGTCAATTTGAATATCATAGGGTCAATGAGGGGGAAGTGGACTTGTTTCTTCTTCTGCAAATACCTTGGAGAAGTTTTGGTAATTTGCAGGAAGTTCTGTGGTGGCAGCTAGTTCTATTTCCAGAGTGTGTCCGGAAAAGATGGTGTGTGCTGTATGGAGACAGTTTTTGGCACAAAACTCGGAGGTGAAGGAAACACTCTTCTCTTTGAAGTTGATTGCGGGATTGTGGATACTTAGCCAGGACATACCCAGCACTAAGTCATGTTTCCCAACATCTACTACATAAGTGCTCAGTACCTCGTTGTGGCCAAAGATTTCTAGGTTTAGGGCGCAGTATTCTGTGACTTGCCCTGAAGCAATATTGCGTCCATCAATGACACAAAGTTTTCTTGGTGTTTTTAACTTTTTTGTGGGTATTTTGAACTCGTCCACGAGACAACGATTTATGAAAGTAGATGTAGCGCCTGAGTCTAGCATAGCCCAGCCATGGAATCCTTTTATTGTATAAGTTGTTTTTTGTTCAGGAGTGGTTTGTAAGGGATGCGCACAGAAGTTGAGTAGAAGTTGCAATTTATTTCCTAAACTCATACATTCCAAGTCGTCTATACTATTGTTACATGCATCAACCTTGTTTAAGATTTTGCCCAAAACAGTTCTCCTGTTACTGTTCAGGCGTCTTCTTTTTCCGACTCCTCACTTTCTGATTCTACCTTCTCTACTGAAGCTTCATAGCCAGACATGGGGCGACTTGGACAATCTTTTGCCATATGTCCCCTGCCTTGGCACCTGTTACAAATCATTACGGATTTTCCTTTTCCTGCACTACCGATGTCCATTGGTCCAGGGCTTTTGGGGTCACTCGGCGCACTAGGTGCTGGCCGAGTGTCCTTTTTTAATGAATCAAATGTCATTTTTACTTCTCCATCTTGCCCGTCCCATTTGACCCATGGTGCATTAAAACCTTTGGCATTCTTGGCAGTTTTTGTGACTTTGCCTTGAGTAGCACGGCCGTCAGTGCCAATAGTGAAGACACGGTCACCTTTGGATAAAAGTGCCTTGGTAGTAGTTGCCTGGGTAGTAGTGGTGGTAGTGGTACAAGCCGTAGTTGTAGCCGAGGATGTAGGAGTATGTTTAGGTTTTTCAACCTTCGCAAATTGTTGGATGTGCTTGTCTATGAGTAATGCGCGGTCCCCGACTTGGTTAAATGTAGTGACCCCAGCTGGGTCAAAGCTCTGCACCAACATGCTCTGTTTGACTTCCATGGACAGATTATCATAGAATAAGTCGCGCAGAGTAATGTCGTTATAGCCCAAGTAGGCCGATAACCGTTGGAATCCCGTGAGATAATCTTGTACAGTTCCTTTCTGGTGAAGTTTTTTGAGATCATGGCGGTAGTCTTTGCCTTCGTTTAATTGCCCGTAGCAGGCATTGATCTCACACCAGAAAAGTGTGGTGTCATGTAGCCATAACACTACTTGGTTACCCAGCATGTCAATCTCCAGATACGATTGGACCCATTGTCTAGCCGACCCAGACAGGTATGATATGATGAAGGCCACTTTTTGGTCTTCATTGTGGTTGGACATATTGGTGTCCATAAAGAGTCGGCATGACGTCATGAATTTTTTGAGCTCCTCTCGTTTGGAGCCGTCAAATTTGTCCGGTTTAGCCATTTTTACTTGTGGGGTGTTGGCAGGTGGTTGCAATGGAGGAGGTGGTTGTTGTTGCCTCCCGCCTTGACCTCCTGCTTGACCACCACCCTGGCCTCCCGCACCTTGGTTTCCTGGGGGTTGAGGTAGATTCTGGTTGGTTATAATGGTATTCACAAGGGCTTCAATGCCCACTACGCGGTTGAAGGTATTGGTGACGTCCACCCCGGCTAAACCGAGTTGTTGGTCAAAATGGTTCCGGTCGTTTGTCATTTGTGTCTCCAAATCTTGTATTTCAGTCCTAGCTACAGCCAAGTTTCCTCTAATATCATCCACGGCCAACACTACATTTGTCATCGCGTTACATAGCCATGCAACGTGCTCCATCATCGTCATATCTCCGAAATTGGGTGGAGGGGGCGCCGCCATTGTCCTCTCTTTTCCTTTTTAAAGTGTTAAAGTATGAGGGGACTGGGGTTTCCTCTTCTTTGTAGACCGGAGGCTCTTTGGTATATAAGTGTTCCCAATTTTGGTACCACAGTAATCTCGCCAAATTCAAAGCCCTTTTCTTATAAAGGCTTGTGAACGTATTTGGGATATTGATTAGGTTCAACCCAATGTTTCCGTTTGGTTTGATTGTCCACCCAATGTGGGGTAAAATTGCAGGTTTGAGTTGGGAGGTTTCCGGTTGGGGGTACCTAAGAGAGGGTACTGGTCTGGACTGAGGAGGAGGGGCAATGGCCAAAGGCTTGGCTTGAACGTTTAGGGGAGGTAGCACTACAGTATGCCCCAAAATTGATCGTAAAAAACCTGCAACACTCATGCATGGGTTTCAACATGTCAACACTATGCTTATGTCAGCTGAGACTCTGATCAGTAGTAGCTATGCTTCTTGGCTGCACGCTCAGCTTCGTTTGAGCATGTTTGGACCACAGCTGGGCGAGATATGCATCAAACAGTGCAGCTTCTTTTACGATCAATTTTGGGGCAGGCACAGCTGATAACATTGCTTGGACCATACTGCCTGACTGAGCCATCCTGTGGAGCCCACTTTCTCTGCGCTGTATGAGCTGAGTCAGCTTGGCTATGTATGGTTGTATTATGATGTTCTGCTTGGCATGTGGTGCACAACAAGCTGATTAAGATTGAGCTATGCACCAAACCGCTTGTTGGCTGTTTGCTGAGGTGCATGAGCAGCTGGCCATGGACTGTGAGTCTCAGATGGGGTAAATAGGCATGCTCTACGCACTGGACTCAGTTGCAGGACAGAAAAGAGCTCATGGGGCCATATGTCATGTGTGTATGTCCTACTATGGAGCGCTCTCAAACCCAAGAATCACACACTGTGCAGGAAACAGAGCCCAGGGTGACTCAATTTGCACTGCTCCAGCAGCCTTGGGTTCTGAGCTATACATATAGCACATTTGCACACTTCAGAGCTGGCTCTAACCCAAATCATTGCTCCAAACTACTTGCTATAAGTGTCAACCTGTGGGCCAATCCTGAAAGAATGCTTGACAGTTCTGTTCAAACTAGTCAGACAGGCTTGAAACTACATGTGTGTGCACTCCGAGCAGTTACAAAAAGTTCCGACAACTAATGCATGCATCTGCTACATTGCTGAGGATAGGCTGCAGCCCAATATGCAACAGACAAGCTGACATGAGAGACATAGCAAGACTTTTGAAGCAGTAATGAGCATTAGAGCCAGCTCTGAAGTGTGCAAATGTGCTATATGTATAGCTCAGAACCCAAGGCTGCTGGAGCAGTGCAAATTGAGTCACCCTGGGCTCTGTTTCCTGCACAGTGTGTGATTCTTGGGTTTGAGAGCGCTCCATAGTAGGACATACACACATGACATATGGCCCCATGAGCTCTTTTCTGTCCTGCAACTGAGTCCAGTGCGTAGAGCATGCCTATTTACCCCATCTGAGACTCACAGTCCATGGCCAGCTGCTCATGCACCTCAGCAAACAGCCAACAAGCGGTTTGGTGCATAGCTCAATCTTAATCAGCTTGTTGTGCACCACATGCCAAGCAGAACATCATAATACAACCATACATAGCCAAGCTGACTCAGCTCATACAGCGCAGAGAAAGTGGGCTCCACAGGATGGCTCAGTCAGGCAGTATGGTCCAAGCAATGTTATCAGCTGTGCCTGCCCCAAAATTGATCGTAAAAGAAGCTGCACTGTTTGATGCATATCTCGCCCAGCTGTGGTCCAAACATGCTCAAACGAAGCTGAGCGTGCAGCCAAGAAGCATAGCTACTACTGATCAGAGTCTCAGCTGACATAAGCATAGTGTTGACATGTTGAAACCCATGCATGAGTGTTGCAGGTTTTTTACGATCAATTTTGGGGCATACTGTAAAAAAAGATTGGTAACAATTGGATGTGGAATAGTTGATACGAACTGGTTTTAAAGGCGGCTACAATATTTGTAGAAGGTTTCACAAATATGGAAAGTGTCCCGTTTAGGACAATAAGGACACCTGATGATGTTGGTCCCGTCGTTTGCCTTAAGGCAGATGTTGCATTTGGGGGATCCGGGGGGTGTGACGTAGCACTGTTGTGCCTGGTTACGTAGTTATTGTGGTTTGACAGGGATGTATTTGATAGTAGATTTGCAAGGTCCTCCTTTACAAATGTCGGCAGGTGAATAAGTTTTCTAGCAGCGGAATTTGGGGTGGAACCAGTTGCAGAAGCAACAGCGGTGATGTTCTTGAAGAGCCAGATCAGGTTGTGCGTTCGCCTTAAAAGGCTACTCAATCAATAGTTAACTGCTTCTAGGCACTAACCCTTTGCCTCTGTCACTAGCGTTGAACAGTCGCTGCCAGCTTATAGCCTAAGCGTCTGGTGTGGTATCTGCAAGCGGTGCTTTTGGCGGACTAAGGGCGCTGAGCAGGGGATATGATTCCCAAGAGAGGTGAAGATTACACTATGAGAGGGCGGTACTCCCTGGTTACTAGTAGGACGTCCTTGCTCTTGATGATTGCAAGGGTCACCGTTGATCTACTGTTTCACCAGACCAGCGCTTGTCTCAAATAGGTTCTCAACAAAGTGTAATGGGGAGAACAGCGATGAAAGGGGGTTTGACAGTGTGAACGACTGCCGCAACGGCCCACAAGAACTTGACCTAATGTCAGAGTTCCCAAGACGATAAGTGATAATGAGATAAGTGGTATGGGCGACTGAAAGCCCAGTGACCAAGTGGATGTAAGAAAGAGCTATATAGAAGAAGAGGTCAAGTTCTTGGTCTGTAACCTCGAACTTGCCCTTGGTTATATACAACAGGAAACACAGCCATGTATCTACGTGTACAAACCGAGAAGCAAACCGAGTCATACAACATCAGCAAAACCACAAGTGGCAACACCGCCACTGTGGCCCTCTGTGTAGTGTAGGTCCAGCTGTGGGTCACTGTGAACTACTGTGCAGTAGTGCACAGTGCATCACAGTAGCTGGTAGCGGCTATAGTGGCCAGTAGTATCTGGTTTT